>JAODAL010007759.1:0-122720 GCA_025379985.1 Phyllomedusa bahiana | reverse complement strand
GTCTGTGACTTGTTGTTTGTGTCACGTGTACCGGATATGGTCTATTTAAGTTTTGATTTGTGTGTTGAATAGCATGCCATGAATAAGGAGCGTTTTTGCTCCGAAACGCGTCGGCTCCATGCGACTTCTTTTTAAGATGCTTGTATACTTTTAATACTTTTGAATAAAACTTCGGAACTTTCTACATTCACGAAGTGTTCACGCTGGACTTTCTTCCTTTGCTCTATAAGCCATTCGGACCAAGTGCTTTCTGTCCGTCCGGGCGTGTACCTTCGGTATCTACGACCAGGTGAGCTGACTACCCCTAATTCTGTTTGCTACAACCAGTTTTTGTTTTTTTTCTTTCTTCTTCTCTCTCTCTCTCTCTCTCTCCTTCTTCCTTTGCTCTTGACAATTGGCAAAAACCTCTGTGGAAAGGGATGAATTTGAAAATCTGTGGTGCTGAAGAAGGGCTTGATGTGATGACACAGCTTTTGAGTAGGGAAATTGTCTCCAATTTGATTTATGCTAGAATCACAACAATTCTAGTGAAGTATAGTGAGTACAACCTAAGAGTAAGGAAAGTCATTTAGAATGGTGGAAATATTTGTTATTACTATCTCCACTTGAGAACTTCTCTGTGAATTGGAGAACATATATTAGACAGTGGCGGACCAGACCTTTGTACATGAGGAATTACCTGATGCCAAACTCCCATTCAACAGCAATTGAATACATGAGGCTGAGCTAGTCCTCAAGACACCTGGTTTGTTGTCTGAGCCTTATAGACTGAAGGGACATCTGAGGCACGTTATAGAAAAAATAAGTATAAGGATTTGTTACTTCTCAATTGATACAGTTTAGAATCCATATATTGGGAGATTTCTTCTGGACCAGAGTGGCCTTCCCTTTTGGAATTAAAGACTTTTTATTTTTATTTATTTATTTTATGCTTTTCTCTCTTATTTATTTATTTATCTTCCTCTTCAGTCATGGAACTATCTGTATGGCCTAAACTTGGTAGGGAGAAATGGGTGGGGGGATTATAGAAGGGGTTTTAAGAAGCTTTAGCTGTGACCATCCTTTGCCCATAAAATCTTCTGGATGAAGCAGACAGTGCAATTGTTCTCATATGGCTTTATGATTTCTACAGGAAATACACCTCAATAACTGAGGCAGGCTCCAGGTTAGTGATATTCCACTATTATGCCATACTGGAAAATGAGGTTTACTAAGATTCCGATCCCTTGCAATGAGTAAAAAATGGCTACTGATACTGCAGAAGGAAAATAACTTACTCATGCAATACTCAGCATTCTCATTCATTTGGTCCTTTAGTAACGAGTCTGCACCTGAAGTAAACGTCTTTTGTTAGTACACTTTTTTTTTTCTATTATTATTATTATTTTAAGCCATATGATATATTGCCAGATATTGTTTCCAGAGAACCAGAGCTCAATTTGTGTGGAATGTTGAGACTTGAAAAAAATATACTGCGGATTTTCCTCTGGATTTCTGCAGACTAGATAACACTCATTTAATGATGGAAGCTGTGGCTGTATTCTCAGAAGTAAAACTGAGCCTATGAGGGTGTTTTTTTTTTCCTCCCACATGCTTTGACTGACATGAGCCACTGTCAATATCAGGGAACTACACAATAAAGGTAGATAGTGGAAAACATTACCATTTCCTAAAAAAGGCAAGAGTACTTGGGCCTGAATGGGCCGATAAACCTAGGGGCCCCTTAGAGGCAATAGATATAGTTATGCCACAATCCCTTAAACAAATTTAAAAGGGTTCTGCATTGCTAGGAGCTCTGGTATTAGGTTATGGGAAAGTCTGATAGTAAGATTGAAGCGTTCCTGCTCCTTAGGGGAATTTAAGCATTACCTCACAGAAAAAAGAAGGATATACAGGGATTCTTATAAATCAAATGAGCAAAATCACAGAAAAAGTGTACAAAATCCACTCTAAAATTTAACTTTTAATACTTATAGATTAAAAAATATATTAATCCTTACTTAATAAGTCATTTGACTTCCTATCACCCAAACTGGAAAAAGAATATACACTATGTGGCCACAAAACGATGTGATAGATTACTTAGTGACCACCATACTGTATGATACCTTAGTAGGCACCCTTTAATGATAGTCTAGTCTCACCCTTATTATGATCCTACAAAACAAGCGGGGACATCGCCCCAAAAAGGGCGGCCCCACCACTGGAAGGCTATCCCTATACCGCTCTCATACGTAAACAAATATAGTGGTGGTAACAAAGATACCTAATGGTTATGCCATATACATACATTACAGAAAACAAATGCTGATATACACAATATTTCTTACTGTCCTTGTATCAGGAGGACTAATCCCGACGCGTTTCTCCCTCTGGGTTGAGAGAGGGTTCCTCAGGGGATCACATAAGTCCAAACTCCAGGATGCGGAGCTTTTCACCAGCTAGTAAGGTGATGAGGCTATGTCAACCTCCCAACTAACCCCAACTCGATCTTTATATATCTCCCATAAGGGAATTACCTCCCTCTAAATTAAAGATGAAAACCGCCCCCTAATTTGGATATTCACGTACCATACAGGTGGATAATGCCGGAGTGAGCTGCATATTCACGCCGGCAAAACGCCGGCGCATGCGCACTACGGTAGCGGCGCCTGAATACCTATCGGCGCCCATCTATTACGTAGTCCGCACCTGCGCCCTACAGGCAAAGGATCCTCAGCCTCGCGTCCGTGCCAGTGCAACGCCGGCGCATGCGTACTAGGATCACCGCGCCGGTAGCTATCAGAGCGCTTGCGCAGTGTAAGTTCCAGCGCCCGAACAACCTTAGTCAAGGCATTGAAATTTTACTGCTCATAGGCAGACGTGCTAGATTTTTCCGGTTCGCCCTCCTCTCCTCTTCCTCTTGGAGTTCCTCAGGGATCAGTTCTAGGTCCTCTCCTCTTTTCATTGTACACAGACCCCATTGGACAAACCATCAGTAGATTTAGCTTCCAGTACCATCTCTATGCAGATGACACCCAATTATACACCTCCTCCCGTGACATCACTCCAGCCCTCATACAAAACACCAGTGACTGTCTGTCCGCTGTCTCTGACATCATGTCCTTTCTCCATCTGAAACTAAACCTCACTAAGACTGAACTTCTTGTCTTTTCGTCATTTACTAACCAACCCCACCCTGCTATTTCTGTATGTGGTACCACCATTTCTCCTAGGCAGCAGGCCCGCTGTCTTGGGGTTATATTAGATTCTGATCTGACCTTCACCCCATATATCCAATCCCTTGCCCGCTCCTGTCACCTGCACCTCAAGAATATCTCCAAAATCCGTCCGTTTCTCACTGTGGAAACAACTCAAACTCTCATTACTGCTCTTATTCTTTCTCGTCTTGACTACTGCAACTCCTTGCTTATCGGTCTCCCTCTCTGCAAACTCTCCCCTCTCCAATCTGTCCTGAATGCAACAGCCAGGCTCATCTTTCTCTCCAGCCGCTATACTGACGCCTCTACCCTGTGTCAGTCACTGCACTGGTTGCCCATCCAGTACAGGATACAGTATAAACTCATCACTCTCACCCATAAAGCTCTCCACAACGCTGCACCCCCCTACATCACCTCCCTCGTCTCTGTCTACCACCCGACCCGCTCTCTCCGCTCTGCTGCTGATATCAGGTTACACTCATCGATCATCCGAACCTCCCATGCCCGCCTACAAGATTTCACACGTGCAGCACCAATTCTCTGGAATATGCTACCGCGGGCGATCAGGCACATTCACAACCCTCACAGTTTTAAGAGGGCCCTGAAAATACATCTTCTCGGTCTGGCCCACCAAGATCCCTAACTGCTATCACACACATTTGTCACTCCCTACACTAGGACACTCACAGGCACTTATTTGTATATAGATGTACAGTCTGGGTGGCAGGTTCATCCATTTTTCATGTAAACCACCCCCTATTTATGAAACATGGCTGGACCATTGTAAACTTGGCACTACTTACCGTATGTTTCACCCATACACCCTAATAGATTGTAAGTGTCTCATTTGTAAGTACTTTTAATGTGTAATGTCTGTATGTTTACCCTTGAATTTGTTAAGTGCTGCGGAATATATTGCCGCTATATAAATAAAGATTATTATTATTAGAATAGTCACATCGATTACCATCCCAGCGCCTGCGCACTAAAAGTGCCGGCGCCCTAACAACATGCCAGGTCAAGGCATTTGAGTTTTCACTACCCAAAGATACGGCAGTAAATGCCGTGTCCATGCACGCTCAAAATACACTAACCGACAATGCATGCATACAGCTGGGGATAAGACACACCTGGGGGCTAAATGGGAAGAAAGATTATACAACATAAGGTATTAAAATAAAACTATAAAGAATAGGGGTCAAAGGGGTGACAAAAATTATAAATATAGATAAGACATTAGGTGCACAATACAATCTTCAAATATATAGAATAATCAACGAAAAGGTGGTAGGCATTTATGCCCTGATAGCCTCACCATGAAACATAAGTCACTGAGTAGTACCATCCTGTCCAGAGAATTTCACCTTCATAAAGGTATTTTACCAATCTATATTTTTAGCAGTCATATAATTTAAAAACGCTGTGCCCGTGAGGTTCTCTATTTTGGTTGCTTCATTTGAGTTCATTATGATTGCTAAAAATATTACTTTATACATCTAAAGATTGTATTGTGCACCTAATGTTTCATCTATATTTATAATTTTCGTCACCCCTTTGACCCCTATTCTTTATAGTTTCATCTGAATACCCTATGTTGTATTATCTTTCCTCCCATTTAGCCCCCAGGTATGTCTTATCCCCAGTTGTATGCATGCATTGTCGGTTAGTGTATTTTGAGCGTGCATGGACACGGCATTTACTGCTGTATCTTTGGGTAGTGAAAACTCAAATGCCTTGACCTGGCATGTTGTTAGGGCGCCGACACTCTTAGGCCATCTTCACACGGCTTATTTGGCCGCGGATTGGAGCCGTACTGCGCGCCGTATTTGCGCTTCAGTACGGCTCCAATCCGTCCCAGTAACTACGGTAATCCACAGTTCTCATAGAGAACTATGGATTCCGTCGCTCCTCCCCGCACATTATTTACGGCGCGATAGCTACTGGCGCGGTGATCCTAGTACGCATGCGCCGACGTTGCACTGGCACAGACGCGAGGCTGAGGATCCTTTGCCTGTAGGGCGCAGGCACGGACTACGTAATGGGCGCTGATATGATTTCAGGTGCCGTTACCGTAGTGTGCATGCGCCGGCGTTCTGCCAGCGTGAATATGCAGCTCACTTCGGCATTACTCACCTGTATGGTACATATATATCTAAATTAGGGGGTGGTCTTCATCTTTAATTCAGAGGGAGGTAATTCCCTTATGGGAGGTATATAAAGATTGAGTTGGGGTTAGTTGGGAGTTTGACACAGCCTCATCACCCTGTAGTGTATGTATATGGCATAACCAGTAGGTATCTTTGTGACCACCACTATATTTGTTTAAGTATGAGGGCGGTATAGGGATAGCCTTCCAGTGATGGGGCCGCCCTTTTTGGGGCGATGTCCCCGCTTGTTCTGTAGGACCATTATAAGGGTGAGACTAGACTATCATTAAAGGGTGCCTACTAAGGTATCATACAGTATGGTGGTCACTAAGTAATCTATCACATCGTTTTGTGGCCATATAGTGTATATTCTTTTCCCAGTTTGGGTGATAGGAAGTCAAATGACTTATTTAGTAAGGATTAATATATTTTTTAATATATAAGTATTAAAAGTTAAATTTTAGAGTGGATTTTGTACACTTTTTCTCGAATTTAGGCATTATACTTTATTAATCATTAAACGGATGTCGGTATAATGCAGCCAGAATAGGTCCCCAGAAGAAGACCCTCTATGAACCTGCTCTTCTCATAGCTAAAAGCTGAGATATCAGAGCAGAACACTGATTGTAACAGATTTGGGACTCTATAAAATGTATATAACAAGAGGTTTTCTAAATGGATAGCCCTCCAATAAGAGCATCTGTGCGGTTTAAACAGAGCAGGTAACACAATTGATTAGTTTCTGCTTAAAACACACTCATCATGAGGCAGATTTAAAAATACTCAGTTACCAGGCAGGAGCCGGGAATTTAGCACAGAAATTGCACCATAACTTCCAGCTTCTATTCTCATGTTTTGCTGCTGCTTATCAGCTATAAGACTTCAGAAAATGAAATAAGTCTGCAGAAACCAATCGTCTGAAGCAGAAGAGCAAAATCAGCATAAACCAAAAAATTACCAGAAGCATCTGATGGCATGAAAACTCATTTCCTAACTTTATACCATGGAGAGTGTGCAGCAGGGCAGTGCACAGAAAAAACAGAATACAAACAGCAGCCAGTCCCCTGACCCAGGAGTACATTAACAACACAGATCAGCACATGCTACCAGAGGCAGCTGAAAGTGTGAGAGAACTCATCTCCTAGCTGCACCACAGAGAGTACGCAGCCTGGCAGTGCACATAGAAATGCCATTATATCCCATCAGAGACAGCCACCCTCTGATACCGTGCCTCTCTCCTGGTGTAGAGCATAAATTGTCCGACTATCAGCGCGGGTGGAAGCTCTGCTGAGTTTGAACTGGAATGCAGGCTGAGACATCCCCAGGCCATGGCTGCCCCAGAACCTCTGGGATTCCAGGCCAATTAGGCAGATCAGTAGTTGGGGAATGAGGATATGCACCAAGAAACTCTTGGGTCTCTGCCACAGGAGCCACTGTAGTAAAATAATAAAACCTGGAAATAGTGAATAGTAAAATAATTATAAAAATAATAAGTCTAGCTGGGACAGAAGAAAAAGCAGGTCTGTTCACTGTCTGAGGAGAGCTTATATGGGTGAGGTGGAACTAATTAATGCTTGAATTATTTGAACCTGATACTCGTTTCTTTTTCTTCTGTCATAGCTGGGTTGAGGAGGATATTAACCCATTGTGTGCTGCCTGAGAACGAAGGGGAAATTATATTTTTCATATATATTTTTAGGTGGGTTTTTTTTTGCAATGACCTCAGTGAATTCATTTACACCATTTGGTTTCAATGTATTTAAATAAAAGATCCAGAACATTTCACGGTTTTTAAAAAATCTCCCCTCGCTCTAATTTGTTCGGCCCAACCATCTCTACTGGGTAGACTTTATGCGATTTAAAATTTTCACCCTTTAAAATAACGTGATACACTATGGGCTAAAAGTCCTCTTTGGATGTTAGAGTGGTGCTGATTTATACCCTGGAATAGTTTCATTGTAGTCTTCCCGACATATTGTTTCCCACAATCACATTGAATAACATATCACAAGGCATTATGGGAAAGGAGCTGAGAAGTTCACGCACCCTCTATCCGATGTAACAAATCTTCAATTTGCTTTTGAGTCTTTGACAAGCACAAGGGATATTAGCCAAGCCAGCATCACTTATCTGCATACAGCCGCTTCGGGGTTTTGCCCTCATCAGTGCAGAGCAGAGCGATACTGGCTGGCTGGAAGGCAATGAGTGGCTCAGAAAGGGAAACTCTCTCCTTGGGGAGAGCGGCATATAGGTGTGTGGAGATTCCACATTGCCTTTTGCACTACACAAAGCAGCTGCATATCACAAGGCACTATGGGAAAGGAGCTGAGAAGCTCACATGCCCTCTATTGGATGTAACAAATCCTCAATTTGCTTTTGAGTCTTTGAAAAGCAAAAGGGATATTAGCCAAGCCAGCATCACGTATCTGCATACAGCCGCTTCGGGGTTTTGCCCCTCATCAGTGCAGAGCAGAGTGATACTGTCTGGCTGGGAGGCAATGAGCGGCTCAGAAAGGGAAAATCTCTCCTTGGGGAGAGCAAATAACATAAACCACATACGTGGGTTGACAAGTTAAATGAGATTTTATGGGGAATTTTTGAGATACATTATGAGATACCGTGACAAATTTCTCTGCAACACTTACAGTCCTGTGCATAACATTTAAAAACTCCACATTCGGGGGCATGTCTCGAGATCTCAGTCTATGGCCACACACTAGCTTAATCCCTAGATGGGAAAAAGTGTTGCCAGACAGCCAGAAGACCCTCTGCCACCTCACCTGTGACCGCTTTGCAGCCGTCTGCATTGGACCACTTCATAACGAGAAGCGCGGTGAGACGTGGTCTCTCTGCAGATCAGGCGCCATTACCATGTGGTGATCAAGGCTCTTGTACACTGGAGAGTCCCTGCACTACTCGCCAGCTACCCTCAGCAGACCCGCCGATTCCGTCGGCACCTGGGCGGCAGCTGCCTCCCCACAACCCCTGTGCGGGTAAGGAACTTGTTCTGTTCACCGTCCCGGGCCCTGCTCCTTCTGACACCGAGGCCTCCACCATTCTGGCCCATTGATCTGCAGTCTCCCTGCGATGACATGCCACTTTCCCAAGTGAGCTCCTCGGACTGCCTGGCCTCAGGATCGCTGCCTAGGGCTCTCTGTCAGGCGCAGAACGCTGCCATCCCTTAAAGGATCACATTCCAGCGACGTAGCCCCCCCGATAGCAGCCCTCAGACCCTTCCAGCATCTTTGAACCCCTCACCTGCTGGGAGCTCATATACGGTGTCCCTGCCACTGTTTTCTGGCCCTCCACTCCACCGAGGAGGCCAGGGACACCGGGACTTAAGGGTGGCTTCTGAAGTGGTTTGCAGCTTCTGGACCAACAGACCTCTACTCTCAGACATCTGCCTCTCTTCTGTTAGCCCCCTTGTTGACTCCTGTCATGCAGCATAGCCACAATCAGCACTCTTCCGGACAGGAGATCCCAGATCACCCCTCACCATCACCTCCTCAAGTCTGGACAGAATCCCATGATGACTCTCTGGGCCCGTTTTCAGCCAAATCTCTGGGTGTGAGCCCCCATACTCTGCATCATGATGCGCCAGAATTTCTTCCGAGGAGTGGTGTGCCACCTCCGCTAGGTCCCACGGACCCGCACCAATGGTCTGATTACCTTCAACTACTTCCGACCAAAGCTGACTTCCAGACCCTGACATCTGAAGTTAGACAAGACTGCAAACAGATCTCCTCATTACGACAAGATATTAAACTGGCGGTGAGAGTGGACACGCTTGAAGAGGAGCATGATGTTACACGAAAATACCTGTCCACGCTCCATCCATCTGTCACCGCACAAACTTTGGCAATCTGGGACCTTCGCCACCATGTGGAGGATTCAGACAATAAAGGGTGTAGAAATAATATACGTGTCAAGGGACTGCCGGAATCCATAGGGGATGAGAAGAAAATCTCAACAACGCTGGTTGCCATTTTTAACAGTATACTAGGTGAAAAGGCCTCACATCCGATTAAACTGGACAGAGCACACACAGCCTTCTGTCCCAAAGGATCTTCACCCCTCCCGAGGGATGTTATCTGCTGCGTGCACGACTTTTTGGTTCAGGAAGCCATAATGACGAAAGCATGAGCTATGCGATCACTTGATTTTTAAGCACAAATTCATTTATTTCCGGATCTATCCTGGGTTACACTCCAAAAGAGGCATCTTCTGAAACCTTTATTGTCTTCTCTAAAGGACTGGTAGATTCCATATAGATGGAACTTCATTCGCCCTTACTGCGAGAAAAAATGGACATTCAGCTACACTTAAAACACATGCGGATCTATATTTCTTCTGCGAGTCTCTACAAAGACCCATTCCACAACTCCTTGGTTGGGACTTGGAATTTCTCTCTCCTCCTCATCCACTGGTTTGGCAGATGTCACAATCAAAAAAGAGACGCTCCACCACTGAGGGATCTCTAGGGAGGAGGATCCCTCCCGCTCCATCTCGCTGATGGTGTTCCAACCTCGTCCTGAACGGATGAGTATACTGTTCTTTTCCTTGGGACTATTTCGGTGCTGTCTTGTTTTCTATGTGGGCACACGCTGTTGCACTTAGTTTCTGGAGTGTATTTTCACTGTTTTTCTACTAAAGACAGAGTCCTGTTTTTGGTTTCTTTTTGTAGTGTTCATCCTTTTCATATGTGAATACTCTGTGATCTCGTACTTGCAGGCTCCGGAGTTCCCTTTATAAGGAGTACGGTGCCAGTGGTAGAGATCGGAGGGTCAGGAGCCCTCTGGCGACCCCCCCCCCCCCCCTTCTTTTTTATCTGGGTGGTTCATCTGGGTTCTCTTTGCTCCCTCTATTCCCCCCCTATCCAGAGCGTGGTTCTTTATAGTGTGCTACAGCTTATCTCTGGGTATTTCACTTTATCTTTATTGTATTTTATTTACTAAGTTTTTGGTCTTTCTTTTCTTGTTCCCGTCTTGTGTCTTCTGTTCCCATAGTGTTTTCCCTTCCCTTGTGAGAGACATGGTAAATTGAGTTACTTTCAATGTAAAAGGTTTGAAATGGCGCCTCCTTCTGCGGAAATTGCGTACTTTTAAGGCGGATATCGCTTTTATTCAAGAATCCCACTTTGACTTTAAGGGCTAGTTCACACGGCTTATTGCCGACGTAATTGCGGGACGGATTTCGCCCCGCAATTACGCCGGCTGCCGTGCAGCAGGGGCGGGGCGCCGACCTCATAGACAGTCATTATTCACGGCACGTACACGCCGTAAATAATTGACATGTCACTTTCTCCCCGCCCAGCGTATTCGCCGAGCGGGAAGAGGAGACGGAATCCATAGTTCTCTATGAGAACTGTGGATTAACGTAATGACAGGGACGGATTTCAGGCGTACTGCAGCGCAAATCCGGTGCGCAGTACGGCTGAAATCAGTGCCCAAATCAGCCGTGTGAATGAGCCCTAAGGGTTCGTTTAATTTTGCCAAGGCCAGTTATCCCCTAGTATATTTCGCTCCCCACAGTTGGAAAAAAGCGGGGGCTGCTATTTTAATTTCTACCATGTACCCTTTTAAAATCACTAAGTCTGTGTTAGATCCTCTGGGCCAATATGTAATTCTACAGGGGTCTTTGTACGGGACACCGTTGACCTTGTGTAACCTCTATACTCCAAATACTTCCCAAATTCACTTCATTTCCCGTGTCCTTACTAAAGTGTCTAGACTTACCCGAGGGGCTCTCCTGGTGGGTGGGGATCTCGCCTTCTCCCCAGGTGCAAATAGACATTCTTTGCAGGGTAGACCCCCTCCTAGAGTCCAATTAAGAGCTTCTACTGGGTTGCGCAAATTAATAAGGAAACACGGCCTATTTGATCTCTGGAGGATTAATCACCTCACAGATAAATCTTTTACTTTTTATTCTGCCCCACATAAAAAGCACTCACATATTGATTATTTCTATGGCAATATTCCAACGTTACGTCTGATGGCCGACGCGCAAATTGGACCTATATCCCGGTCAGATCATGCTCCGGTCTCCCTCCTCCTAAAGCCTTGCTCTACCCACTCCCGCTCTTGTCATTGGCGGTTAAATGATTCACTGTTGAAAAGGCCCCACACCAGGGAAGAGCTGCGCAATGCTATCACCTCCTTTTTTGACTTAAATGTGGGTTCTGTCGCCTCAGTCTCTTCCCTCTGGGAAGCTCATAAAGCAGCTCTTAGAGGTACCTGCGTTCCCCTGGGTGCTCGGTTGAAGAGAGAATCTAGGGATCAAACGAAATTTCTCAAACTCACCTTCAGCTTTTACAGTCTAAAATGTTTGCTAGACCAAATCTGCGAACCCTTCACTCTATTATAGAAGTTAAATCCCACCTTAAAGACTTAGCTTTGAAAGGAGTTGAAAAGTTACTGTTGTACTCAAAGCAAAAATACTACGAATTTTGAAACAGAGCGCACACTCTTCTGGCTAGATGACTCAGGGATAGGAGAGTTAGCTCTACTCCTTTGAGATGTGTAGAAGGCTCACTGACTTATGACCCAAATGTCATGGCTGAGACCTTCCATCAGTTTTTCTCTAAACTGTACTCTCTGCCTCGGGGTACCCTGGTTGGGAAGTCAGCAATGCGTAATGACGAAAACTTTTCTTGACTCCTGTTCTCTCCTGAGTCTGTCAGAAGAGGTAGTTGCCATGGAGACTATGGAAGTTCTATTCTGCGCTGTTAGGCCTCGTTCACATGGCTTATTTGTCCACGGATTTGCCGACGGATCCGACGATCGTCAATCCGTCGGCAAATCAGTCAGAAATAAGTAACAGCCCATTTTCTATTGATTTCAATAGAAAATACGGCTCCTCGTTCACACGACGCGTATTTCCGCGCCGGATTGACGACGGCAATCCGGACGGAAAAACAATTCACATGTCACTTAATTGCGTCGCAAATCAGTCCAGAGTACGCGCCACACGGGGGGGGCGCGTTTTTGCCGCGGGAAACGCCGAGACTCCGGTCGGGGTGCAATAATAGGTCAGTCTGTAGTCCTGACAACTGTCTGGTTTTGTATCAATTTTTGGGGAGGGAACTATGCTAGAATATGATTTGTGCAGCTAATATACCTCACAAAGCCACTTGCATGCCCAAAGGAGAGGAGCATCAGAATCAACATGTCCCGGAGACCAGCAACTTACTGCCGCATGAGGTTGGACGTAGGGGCCCTGATATCTGAGGTAAGTCCATAAAATTTGGGTATGTTCACACAGCATAATTGTGGGGCATTAAGTGCTCCTGCAATTATGTTGTGTGTATGGGAACTTGAAGGGGGGGAGGGGAGACAGCAGCCTGTTGGACCCATTGACATGCAGTCTTCATGGCACTGAAGCGCCATGAAGAAATAACATGTAATATAATGTTTGTTTGCATGGCATATTGTGCTTTCACTTTGCACTGCATTGCAATATGCCATGTATTTGCTCTGTTTTAATATTCTGTGAATATTTCAAAAGGAGCGGAGAGAGTGGTGGGTAGCAGGCTGCATGCCTACTTGGTATGCATTGTTGTGTAACGTGTTGAATGCTGCCAAGAAGTGTCACAAAAAATCTCCCCCTGGGTGTACAATAGATCGTATTGTATATGCAGGGGGATAATCTGTATAAGTAGTATATTAAACTCATGAATTTGATTTTTTTTACTGACACTTTTGTATTGTTATCAGATATTTTTTCTCTGAAATGTTTTTATGCTGTCATGTGCCTGTTGTTTAAAGAAAAACATTTGGTAAAAGAACAAGCACATGGCAGATAATGTCTGTATAAATTTTTTTTTTTATTTTTTTTTTTATTACAAATTGCAAAATATTACATTGCTTGCCAGTTTTTAGCTAAAGCAGCAAAACACATTGCATAACGTGCACAAAACTTTTCATATATTTACAACTTGCTGCCGTTAATGCAATCTGTTTTGAAAAATGTTTTAATACAGTATCAGAATGTTGTGTGTGGGATGTAAAAAACTCATGAAACTTTCATGTTATATCTTTCAGGTCCAGAACCGTCCCATTCTGTGGGACAAGAAGAGCCTCGGCTATAGCAACCGGCCCCGGCGCGATCAACAATGGATTGCAGTGTGCCGGGGTCTGTTCCCAGAATGGGACGGGTTCGAGCAGGACCTCCAGACAGAAATCGGTAAGTAAAATAAACTTCCATCTCCACACATTATTCACAACTGTATTTTTGTGGCACATACTATATGCGCCACATTTGTACAGTGAAGCTTTTGGAGTGTATGTTCACATGGTACCTGTAGTGCGTGTGCACATACATTTCAGCAATGTGTGCTTGCATCCATCTGGAAAGATGCAGACATGCATTGAACATTTACTACTGTGTTGTAACACATGCATGGCTGTACACCCGACAGTGCGTTGCTACGTCTTTCTTTTGTGCTTGGCTTCACCCAAAAGTTGCAGTGGTCAGGCACAAAGTAAGGCAGTTTTGCTGCTCTGTCGTGTGCACGATAGAATGCATGTTTAAAATGCACCGTTGTAAAATGTTCTATGTCTGTGACATTCTGTTCCGATTGATCTAGACACACATTGCTAAACTGTATGTTCACATGGACATTACATGCCACGTGAACAAACCCTCCCAACAGAACATAGTATTTCTGAATGTTTAACATGTTTTATTTCTGTTGCAGAACAGGACGTGAGAAACAGATGGAAGACGGTGCGGGATCGATACGTCCGCTGGATGAGGAAGGAGGCGCCGAGCGGATCCTCTCCCCCCAAGGAGGCGAACATCCCCTTCGCAGAGGAGCTGATGTTCCTTAGGCCCCAACGACAGCTCCGGACATAAGGTTTTTTTTTTCATACATGTTTGCAAATTTGAATGCTATAATGTGTAAAAGGCTTTGTGACTTATATTTTACAAACAGAACACTAATTTTGTTTTCTATTTTTTTTAGAACATCGGGCAACCTAGCCCTTCCGGAGCTGTCGGCTGGCCAGCCCGGCCCTGAGGAACATCAGCTGGGGGAGAGGGAACGGCGCCCCAGTGAGTCCAGCGGCGTGACGGAGGGGGAGCCTACAACATCGGCGGGATCCCTAGGGGTGGGTCCCGACGAGGACACCCAAGTGTCTTGGGGGGCAGTGGCCTCAACAAGCTCAGCTGCAGCTGCGCCCACATGCGAGGCTGCAGCTGGGGCTGCTGCCCCCCCCTCCGGGCCCACCCCAAACGTCATGCGTCCCGCCACTCCCCCTGCCCGCACCCCTTCCATCCCACTCCCACGTCCTGTTCGAGTCCGGCGGCGTAGAACCCGCTCTCCTAGGGAAGCAACCTCCACCCTGCAGGAGGAGCTTGCTTCCCTAGCAGCGCGGGTCGATGGCCGGGATCATTTGACAAATTTTTTTTGGGGAATGGCAGAACGCTGCCGCCTTCTGCCATTAGCGTCTCAGGACCAAATTATGACGTTGATCCCGGGCATGGTGGCAGTCTACGCCGCCGGACAAAACATGCCAGATGCCGGGGACCTGCTCCACCTCGTGCAGTGGTATAGTGGTCTCCGGGACCAGCCTCCTCCCTTTGGGCACCTGCATTTTCCCCCTGCCGCACTCCGTACCGCCCCAGAGCATTATCACTCCTTCCACCCTTCACAGCCCCCCCCCACTTACACCCACCCAACCTGTGCCCCACCCCACTGAGTTTTGTTTTAGATTTAGAAACCCCTCTACCGCCCCCGTCTGACCCTTCCCATGATTTCCCTCATTATTATTCCAATTATTAATTTTTTTGGGGGGCGGTACGGGGTGCGGATTTTTGTAAATATTTTTTCTTAAGGAATTAAAAATCCTGTTTTTTGTTATTATATGGGTGGGTGGTGTGGGTGGGGGGGTTTTAGTTTTAAAAAATGTTTTTAATAAATTGGGTTTGTTTAAAATTTAATATTGTCTCATGTTTTTTTTTTAACAGTGCCTTACCTTCACAGCTGTGTTGATTTCATTGCAGCATACTTTTAAATTTGGGTCATTCTAATATACTTTGCCATTTCTAAAATTAATGTGTTTAGATGATCCAAATTTAAATTGAAAACAACTTAAAAAAAAAATGTTTAGCTTTCTGGGTTGCCCATGGCAACCGAGCAGAGCCTTCTTAGCTATTCTGCTCTGGCAGTATGGCAAAGGAAGCTCTGTGCGGTTGCCGAGGGCCATGCAGACAGTTAAACACGACGCCCCTGGTCACCTAGTGTAAACACACCAACCAAGCCCCAAGTTTAACTTTCTGGGTTGCCCATGGCAACCGAGCAGAGCTTCCTTAGCTATTCTGCTCTGGCAGAATGGCAAAGGAAGCTCTGTGCGGTTACCAAGGGCCACCTAGATATTTCAAAAACCAAACACATCTCAACAAATGCAAATTACACAACATTAGAAATAAAGAAAATACAATAATGTTCAAGGCAACATAATAAAATTTTATTTGTATGCCCCCAAAAAAAAAATTATTTTATTAGAAAAGCATTGATTAACTAGAGGAGTCCCCAGGGACAACCTGTTGCATTAGCAGAACTTTGCTGGATCGGCGTGCAGCAGAAGCAGGAGTCAGGTGTCTGCACAAGCTTGTCCCCGAAGGCCTTTGACCGGAGGAGATCCATCCATCCACGGAAGGAGTGCTGACTAGAGGCTGTCAAATTGCCATGGCACTCTGCCTTCGGGGGACATGAAATAGCTCGCAAAGGTTTCTCGCACCCCTGCACCTCGGCTGGATGGGCGGCCGAGGCCCCAGGTGGATGGAGATGCACCAAAAACAGCCTGTGTCTCCACTTCCATGTCGGGACCATCATAGTCCCGAACATAGTTGTGGAGAACACAGGCTGCTTTGATGACTCCATCCACCGTGTGCTCATCCAGCCTAATTGCAGTGGTGAAGACCCTCCACTTGCTAGCCATGATCCCGAAGGCGCACTCCACCATGCGCCGTGCCCGGCTCAGCCTCGTGTTAAAAACTCTCTTCCGGACATCCAGTCCCCTTCGTGGGTATGGCCGCAGCAGGTTGCACATCAATGGGAAGGCTTCATCACCTACCAGGACGAAGGGGACTGGCTGAGTGGAACCCGGAAGAGGTTTTGGTGGGGGTAGAGTCCTTTGCTCTTGCAGCACTTGCCTCCCAAACTGCGAGTTCAGCAGCGCCCGGGAGTCCCCAGTACTTCCATAGGCGCCGACTTCGATCGCAACAAACTTACTGTGTGCATCAGCCACCGCCATCAGGACCACAGAAAAGTACTTTTTATAATTAAAGTACATGGATCCTGATTGCGGTGGCTGCTGCACACGTATATGCTTCCCGTCGACGGCGCCTATGCAGTTGGGGAATTTGGCCACAGATTGAAAGCCTGCTGCTACCTGCAGCCAAATCTCCGGGGTCGGGCTTGGCATCGAGATGGGCTGCAAGTGTTGCCAGATCAAGTGGCATGTGCACCTCACAATTCCGGATATGGTTGATTTACCAACCCGGAATTGGAGGTGCAGCGATGCATAACTCTCCCCTGTTGCCAAAAATCTGAAAAAAAAAAAAAAATAGAAGGTGTTTAGGTAATATATCTTTAAAAAATAGTAAGTTGTTTGTGTGAGAAGCAGTTGGGACTGATTCCAACACAAAGAACCGTACCACAAAGTGTGTCTAATGTTAGAATTTTTTTTGGGAACTGCATGCAGTTCTAACTGAATCAAGTTCCCCAAAAAAATGTTAACTTTTTACTTACCGCAACGTTATCAGCAGTCGTTCCGATGGAGAGATGGATATCCTCATATTGGTGTCCTCCCTTTGGATGGCAGGTCCAACGATTTCAAGCAATCGGTCAAAGGCCTCCGGGGACATGCACAGGAACTCATGGAACTTTGCTGGAAAGCTGGTGGGAAAACAACATCTGTTAGCATTTCTCAAATTGCAAAAAAACTAAAATAGTCTGTAATGTTTACTATCTAGAGTTAACACAGATTCCAACAAAAATATTAAATTTTTACAAAAACATTATGTCCTGTTGAAATGCAAATTTTTCATACCTCCTTAGTTCTCCATACAGCTTTCCAATATGGCCCCGTTCGTATCTTAGCTCATTAATTGGGTGCACCCAATATAATCTTTGCCGGCGTCTTGCCATTCGTTTCTAATAAAAAAAAGGAAAACAAGAATTATGTAAATTCAATCATTTTTTCATTTTTTAATTCATTCATTTTTACACAGTCACAGCTACAGTACCCCCATAACAGTAACATCTACATTGACCACATTAAAACAGTAACAACTGCAGTACACTCATAACAGTAACATCAAAAGTAACAGTAACATCTACATTGACCACATTAAAACAGTAACAGCTACAGTACACTCAAAACAGTAACATCAAAATTAACAGTAACATCTACATTGACCACACTAAAACAGTAACAACTGCAGTACACTCATAACAGTAACATCAAAAGTAACAGTAACATCTACATTGACCACATTAAAACAGTAACAGCTACAGTACACTCAAAACAGTAACATCAAACTTAACAGTAACATCTACATTGACCACAGTAAAACAGTAACAGCTACAGTATACCCATAACAGTTACAACTACAGTAGAGAAATAACAGTAACATCCACATTGCCCTTAATAAAACAGAGTGCAGCATAAACTGAAACATCCACAGTTGTTACATCCACACACTCCCATACCGGTAATTTCCACAGTTAAATAGTAACATCCACAGTACACCCATAACATCCACAGACACCTAACCATAAGCCACTGTGCCCCAAATACACATAGCCCCAAAAGAAAAAACTATAACTCCCTGCATCCTTTAGTAACAGGTAGGAACCTACTATACAATACTACAACTCCCAGCATGCCCTGACAGCAACAGGAGACTCCTCACATCCTCTAATAGTAACAAGTAGGAACCTACTATACAAAACTACAACTCCCAGTATGCCATGACACCAACAGGTAGGAACCTACAACACAATACTACAACTCCCAGCATGCCCTGAACCAACAGGTAGGAACCTACTATACAATATTACAACTCCCAGCTTGACCTGACACCAACAGGTAGGAACCTACTATACAATGCTACTACTCCCAGCATACCCTGACACCACCAGGTAGGAACCTACAATACTAAACTACAACTCCAAGCATGCCCTGAACCAGCAGG
Source organism: Phyllomedusa bahiana (assembly GCA_025379985.1). Lineage (NCBI taxonomy): Eukaryota > Metazoa > Chordata > Amphibia > Anura > Hylidae > Phyllomedusa > Phyllomedusa bahiana. The sequence continues at coordinate 104,173 of JAODAL010007759.1, read as the reverse complement.
CAGAAAAAAATGCATAGTGCCAACATTACAAAATGTAAAGTAACAATTGACCTAAGGGACATCCACAATGCACCCATTCACATGTAACAAACATACATACATATAGACATACTGACATTACATACATATATGACATACATAACATCACTTTCACATCACATCACATCACAAAGATAGGTTACTTACCCTCCTCTCCTGCCGAACCACTTCGTTGGAACAAACTTGTATCAAAGCTGCAAGCTCCCCATTACTAAGATGCAGGCTTCTTGAAGTTTGAGCCATAATTCCAAGAAATGGTGCAAAAAAAAATCGATAAATTTAATCCAGTGATCAAATATAATCCAGGGCAAACTGGCACAGAAAGATTGCCATCTGTGCCTTTTATATCATTCATGGGTGGAGACTATTTCAGGCATTATCCTATTATTATCTTGTAATTTTTTTGGAGGGGGGGACAGGGTCCATCTAGCTTTTTTATCGGCTGATTTGAAAATAAATTAATATATTCAAAGAAAAATATGGGTGCTGATAGGTTACTTTAAAAAATAACTGTGGATTTATTGGCTGTCTAGAATAAATCTGGCGAGAAAATCCGGCCTGAAATCCGCCACAAATATGGGTCCAATAAGTGCACGTTCGCGACAGATTTCACGACGGATTTCCTGGCACAGCTCTAGACAGATTTCAGCCGTATTTGCGGATCGTCAATCCGTCGGCAAATCCGTGCCGAAATAAGCCGTGTGAACGAGGCCTTACCAGTGGGTGTCAGCTGCAACTAGCAGCCGGCTGTGTAGCGGGATCATGATGCAATCCCGGTACAAAGCCCCTTACCAACACTATGACGCTCTCACACATCAAATGTCGGTAAGGGGTTAAGTAGAACAATGCACATCACTTCTTCACTCATTTCCGCTCCAGATCCACACATATTTTTCCCATTGAGGTTAATAGAACAGGAGAAATCAGCACCACTTTATTTGGACACGCAAAGAAAAATACACTTTGTGACCATACCCTTAAATGGGTTTTCTCACCATGCTGTTTTACAGAGCCACAGGCAGCTTCAGGCTCACACTTCCTGGTGAAGCTGTGGATGGTTCTATAGCAGTGACTGGCATATCCACACTGCTATTCCTAGCTGATCTTGTTATAGTGACATGAATGCTGAAGGTTTATAATCTGAAGTACACAAGGCTACAGAGCTCTATGGGGTAAAGTTGGACAGTTAGAAATGTAAATAAACGCCTATCTTTTAGATAAGGAAGTTCTCACAACATATTGCGTCATGCACAGCTACGTGCTGCAAAATGCGTTCATTGCACTGTTGAAATTAAGGGCATAATTTTAATGCGATTACGCTGCGCAGTGTCCTGTCTTAGGGTATGTTCACATGGCATAATTGCTGTGCGTACAGTACGTGTCGCAATACGCAGTACGAAGCACGCCAGTCCCATTGACATGCATTACTCGCGCCATGTAATTGATATGTCACTTATCTCCCGGCGTGTAAAATACGATCGTATTGCACGCGTGGGTGGACGAGGCGTAATCCATAGTGTTCTCTATGAGAGCTATGGATTACCATAATAGCGGCGCACATCTTGCCGCGTATTAAGCGCAAATACGCGGCGAATTGCGCGCCGAATTTATGCCGTGTGAACATACCCTTACCCTTATCCGTAAGCACCACAAAGAACTGACATGCCAATTACTTTACAACGTGTACAGTACGCAATGAAAAATACGTGTGTAAAATTTTCGATGATGATTTTACACTGCACTCAATGTAATTGTTTGAAGTGTATTTGTGGCGCATACTTTGGCACAAATACGCAGTGTGAACATACCCTAAGAAACACAGCGGGAAGTGATGTCACCATCTCAGCCACTGCTGCAGCCTGTAAGGGCACAGATAGGTGGCTGATAACTAGGGAAGCTTTTGTGCAACAGCAGGAGATAAGATCTGCTTCTAACTGAAGAGGAGCAAAATGAGAACAGCATGTTCTTGGTAACAGTCTTTACCTTTCCCTACATGTCTGAAGCTAATCAATGTGGTGGGAATACCCCTTTAATAAGCTATTTCTGATAACCCAACATCCCTTTTACCCGGAAAACGCAGTGAAGTGAAGTCACATTAAGGGTATGTTTACATGGCGCAATTGCGGGGCGTATTTCAGCCTGTAATTGCGCTGCAATACGCCACGCAATTACGGCAATTCATAGCTCCCATTCGTGAGGTATGGATTAAGTCCCCCCCCCCCCAATGCGCATTGAATACCGGGTGAAAGAAGTGACATATCAAATCTTCACGGCGTTTACACGGCGGTGAATCACAGAAGTGAATGGGGCCGCCTGACCCACCCCCCCGGTTAGCACGTACTTCTAAAACACCCGCGCGTACAATACGCCGTGTGAACATACCCTAACTTTTTTTTTATGTGCTGCAGATTTTGAGCTGTAGAAACTATTAAGGTATGTTTACATGGCGTAATTGCAGGATGCATATTTGCGCTTCAATACGCCAAAGATGCACCCCACAGTTGCGGTAATTCATAACTCTCATAGAGAGCCGAGAGATAAAAGTAACATGTCACTTCTGTGTGGTGCTTACACAATGTGGATAATGACAGTGACGGCCCCCCCCCTCCACCCGTGTTTTAGAAGTATGCACTGACCAGCGCGTACTTCTAGATCACCCTGCATATTACAGAGCCTACAGTATTCGCCGCAATACACCGTGTGAACATACCCTTAAATGTTAGCTGCGCCGTGTATTACAGTAAGGCTATGTTCACACGGCTTATTCTGGGACATATCTTGCCCGTATTTTGTGCCGTACTGCGCTAAATACGGGGCGAGATACATCCCAGTCATTACGGTAATCCCCAGTTCTCATAGAAAACTATGGATTACATCTCCCCTCCTTGCTCGCACAATATGGCGAGCGGGGAGATAAGTGACATGTCAATTACTAGCGGTGAATGTCTATGGGCCGGCGGGCTGCTGCTCCCCCTTTCCCCGCACACACGGCGTAATTGCGGGCGAAATATGTGCCATGTTCACACGGCTTAAAATCGGACGTATTTCAGTCCGTAATTACGCGCTGTACTGCGCGAATTACGGCTGGAATATGTCCCAGTCATTACGGTAATCCACAGTTCTCATAAAGAACTATGGATTCCGTCTCCTCTCCCTGCTCAGCGAATCCGCCACGGGGGGAGATAAGTGACACGTCATTTTCTAGCGGCGTATACGCGCCGCTAGTAATAGTCTATGGGCCGACGAGATGCCGCCCCCCCCCCCCCCCCCCCCGTCCACATGGTGTAATTACGCCCCGCAAATAAGCCGTGTGAACATAGCCTAATGGTCCGCCCACTCAACATGGATCATTGGTTGGATTTTCAGATGGTTTGAGGATTTGGAAACTGTCTGAAAACCGATAAGAAACCTTCCCCATAGACTTTAATAGAAAATCTGTTTAGTAGTCTACACTGAACGAATTTTCAGCCGCCGGCATTCCTAAAAACTTGGAGTGTGCACAATCTTCTGCTCGGTTTCTGGGCGGAAGATGTGCATTTCAATGGTTATGGGAGACGGGCGAATCCACAAACAGAATCGTCCCCCAACACAATCCAAAATATAATAAAATACTGGACGGATTCTTAAACAGAATCCGACCAGCATTTTACATTTGCCGTGTGGACATAACCTATTAAGACGCACTTTGATGTGGAAATCGCGTTCACATAATGCTGTGTGAACTGAGTCTAAGGGGATGTTCACACAGCATTTTTCAATCCAAAAAAAACCTATTGAAAAACAGCATGAAAAAAAGACGTACCCAAAGTGTTTAGATGCGTTTTTGCTGCAGCAGGATCGCACCCTATAGTTTTAAATTTGGTGTCTGCTGCGTCAAACAGATCAAGAATTGACATGAACTACACTGTGCATTGTTAGGGTATGTTCACACAGCGTCTTGGGTCCGTGTGAACATACGCTTTTGTTATGCATGTCTGGGTCCATCTGAACGGACCCAGACACGCAACTAACAATTAGCAGTGATTTTAACACTGCTAGCAATGGGAAACAAGCAGCGGCGTTCACATGAGAGATCGCCGCTGCGTGTTTGCATCGCACCTGTCGGGTCCGTCTTTGTAAGAATTGACATGCAATTCTTTCAAAGACAGAGCTGACAGGCAGGAGGGAAACACGCAGCGGCGATCTCTCATGTTAACGCCGCTGCGTGTTCCTCATAGACAGCAGTGATAAAGCTACTGCTGTTTAGATCCATCTCTGATCCCGTCCTGTCGGTCCCTTAGACGGAACTAAAAAGCGGATGTAACACGGAGTTGAAACGCTGTGTGAACAAGCCCTTAGTGTATGTTCACACAGCGTCTGGTGTCCGTGTGAACATCCGCTTTTGTGATGCGTGTCTGGGTCAGTCTGAACGGACCCAGACACGCATCGAACAATTAGCAGTGACTTTATCACTGCTGGCAATGGGAAACATGCAGCGGCGTTCACATGAGTGATCGCGGCTGCGTGTTTGCATCGCGCCTGTCTCGTCCGTCTTTCGGATGCGCTCCAAGAATTGACATGCAATTCTTGCAGCGCATCAGAAGATGCGAACGCCGCTGCGTGTCTGTCATTGCCGGCGGTGATAAACTCACTGCTAATTGTTAGATGCGTCTCTGGGTCCGTTCTGATGGACCCAGAGACGGATTTGCGCTGCAGTACGGCACCAATCCGTCGGAGTCATTACGGTAATCCACTGCTCTCATAGAGAACAGTGGATTCCGTCGCTCCTTCCCGCTCTGCGAATCCGCCGGGCGGGGAGAAAGTGACATGCACATTATCCAGGCGCAATACGCGCCGTGTATAATGCATGTCTATGGGGCCAGAGAGCGGCGCCCCTGCGGGGTTCGGGCCCCGCCCCTTATTCACGGCGGATTTGTGAGCCGGATTGCGCTCACAAATCCGTCGGGAATAAGCCTTAACACGGCCTTAAGATGTGTATTCAAGGTTTTATTTCATGATTTCACATCAAACTGCACACATACCAACATGACATTAGGCCATAGTTGCCAACTTTTGAAAGTGAAAAAGCAGGAGACTCCAGTGGCAAAAATTTGCATGGACACGCCCATCTTGTTGGTATGCCATGCCCCTTCAAAAAGCCACACCCACTCCACCTAACTGCATAACGGCTTTGGAAGAAAGCCAGGTAGATGCCCCCATCTGTAGCCAGGTAGAGCCAAATTTGTAGCCAGGTAGATGCCCCCCTTTGTTAGCCAGGTAGGTGCCCCCCTTTGTTAGCCAGGTAGGTGCCCCCATTGTTAGCCAAGTAGTGCCCCCATTGGTTGCCAGGTAGTGCCCCCATTGTTTGCCAGGTAGTGCCCCCATCTGTTAGCCAGGTAGTGCCCCCATCTGTTAGCCAGGTAGTGCCCCCATCTGTTAGCCAGGTAGTGCCCCCATCTGTTAGCCAGGTAGTGCCCCCATCTGTTAGCCAGGTAGTGCCCCCATCTGTTAGCCAGGGAGTGCCCCCTCTGTTGCCAGGTAGTGCCCCCATCTGTTAGCCAGGGAGTGCCCCCATCTGTTAGCCAGGGAGTGCCCCCATCTGTTAGCCAGGGAGTGCCCCCATTGTTGCCAGGTAGTGCCCCCATCTTTTAGCCAGGTAGTGCCCCCATCTGTTAGCCAGGTAGTGCCCCCTTTGTTGCCAGGTAGTGCCCCCTCTGTAGCCAGGTAGTGCCCCCATCTGTTAGCCAGTAGTGCCCCCATCTGTTAGCCAGGTAGTGCCCCCATCTGTTAGCCAGGTAGTGCCCCCTTTGTTGCCAGGTAGTGCCCCCATTGTTGCCAGGTAGTGCCCCCATTGTTGCCAGGTAGTGCCCCCTCTGTTGCCAGGTAGTGCCCCCATCTGTTAGCCAGGTAGTGCCCCCATCTGTTAGCCAGGTAGTGCCCCCTTTGTTGCCAGGTAGTGCCCCCATTGTTGCCAGGTGATGCCCCCATTGTTGCCAGGTAGTTGCCCTCTCTGTTAGCCAGGTAGAGCCCCCTAAAGCTAATAAAAATAACATAATAAAATCCACTTACCTTACCAGGCTCCTGCAGCGTGGCCAGCTCCTGCCCGATCTCTTCAGCGGCGCAGGGGGAAGTGAGAGCAGCCGCGCGTCACTCCCCTGCAGCCGCGCGTCACTTCCCCCTGCGCAGCTGATCTGTATGCACGGCGCACACACCGGCGCCGTACATACAGGGAGAGGAGGGAGGAGGGAGCGATCCCTCCTGCCTCCTCCCCGCACAGTGAGACCGCGGGCGGGTGAGCGGACACTGCGGCCGCTTCACCCGCCTGTAGGAGCGGTCCCGCGGCGCAAGAGTAGCGCACCAGCGCTACTCTTGCTCCGCGGTAATTTAAAGGACCCCGCCGCCCTGCAGGCGGCGGGAGGAATGCCAACTCCCCCGGGAGGGCGGGAGGGGACCCCAAATAGCGGGACCCCCCCGCCAAAAACGGGAGAGTTGGCATGTATGCATTAGGCTCGCATTGACTTACATGGGAATAAGCATATCTGGCGCACTGCTGCATTGTTTTGTGTGATGCAGAAAAAAAAAGGGGTGCAGGAGCATTATCAACACGGAAACGCATCAAAAAACGCATCAAGTACAATGAAGTTCCCTGTACTGAAAAAAAAACGAATGAGCAGCAAATAACGGACGAAAGGAAATATCATATATAAACTGCTTACACATGCGCGTTTTTTCCCCAGTGAAATAACGGCTTATTTTACAAAAAAAAACCGAGGTGTGAACATGGCCTTCCCCGCACTTACCGAGGGCCACCTATATGACTTATCAAGTTGCCTCAGAGAGCATCACAACTGCGTAACCAGCGCGCGCGCCCCGGCCGGTAAACAAGCCCTGGATACGAAAGTAGCCAATCAGCGCCGCAAATTCAATGAGGGCGGGGATTACGACGAGAGTGACGGCGCGCCTGACCAATCGGAAACCACAAAGGGCAACCAGTGAAGAGGACGGCGAAGAGGCTATTGGGCGGGAGAAGCTTTTCAAAACCAAACGGAATTGTCCGCCTCTCCTGACCCTGACTGAAGTACCGGAAACGGGCGGAGAGAGCTACACAGCGGTCTGTCCTTCCCTGGACCGTGCAAACAGGTCAACGTTGGAGGCTCCCGCCGTGCCTTGTCGTGTAAATGGCTGCGTAACGAACGTCGCAAATAAGTGAGTACTTTGGAAAGTTTGTGCGGGCGGGCGTGTTTTTTTTTTTTTTTACTTGTTTTTTGTTTATTGTGCCCTACCGTTCTGTTATTTCCAAGTATTAATAAAGTAGTAAGGGGAGTTCAGTGCTGTGCCACTGTCTAAACGTTATGTGGTCTGAGACATTGTCCTGTGTGTGTCACTGGATGCTTGTTACCTAACTGCAACTGGCTGCAGATAGTTCATGAGGGGGGTTGTGACATTACAGCGGCACACGTCCGTGGTCATGTGACATGAGAGGGGGGGTGCTTTATGTATTTGTCGTACAGTCATATAAGGGGGGAGTCCTTCCCTAGGATGTCACTGTCTTGCGCTGCTTGACTTCATGGTCTTGCAAGGCTTTTTTTTTTTTTTTTCCTCAGTGGAGATGTTGAGCACCGTTTCAGTTGGGGTGTGTTCACACAGCTGGTTTGGGTGCTAGTTTTGGTGCGTTTTTTCACACCCAAGGCAGTAGCTACACCGTCTAGCTCATTTTCACTGTTTCCTATTGAAAAGAGTGTCCTGGTTCACACTACGTGATTTTTATTTATTTTTTTCCTGCTAGTTTTCTGTACTTTTTGGGTGTCAATTCCTGACTCGTTTTCAACGCTGAAAATCCCCCATAGGAATTAATGGAGCGGTATAAGCGTATGTTCACACAGCGTTTTTCAGATCTGCTTTTCAGACCCAAAAAAACACATCTAACAATGTGCAGTGTGATCTACATTAGTTCGCTGCTGCGGGTTTACTTGAGTCTTTTTGATGCGTTTTTTTGGATCTATTCAAAGATTTGTCATGCCAATTCTACTTGTGTTTTACGCTAGTGAAATCCCCATAGTAAACAATGGAGTGTGTTTCTGCAGCCTGGAAAATGGATCCAAAACCGCCACACACTTTTGGGTATGTGTTGGGTACATTTTGGATGTGCTTTTCATTCACGAAAAAGCATTGAATTAAAATTTGAATGTTTGTGATTTGAAAGAAAACTCATCCAAAAATGCATTTGCAGACAGGTATTTTGAATGTCTTTTTCAATGCGTTTTTCATGCAATCAAAAACAGATCCAACATGACGTGTGAACATACCCTAAAACCTCTAACACAAGTGTGGCATGTTTTATTCAATATTAAAGTCAGTTCATATTAAATTATGTGTTAAATTACAATATATATATGTATTATGATCAGAGTATTAACCCCTTAAGCTGAATGCCTGAAAAGTACTCAACGACGGCACAATTTTTTTTTTTTTTTTAGTTTTGGCCTCATTGTGTTTCAAGAGTTGGAAGTTTTTACTTTTTTTTTATTTTTTTTTTTTTTCAATGACACCAGGACTGTGGAGTTGGCAAGCCAAAGCCCCAGCTCCTCAATTTCCCAAACCTGCGACTCTTGACTCCCTAATACATGGCGCATGTTTAAGGGATAACTTTACTGTAGTAGAATGTTTTTTGTTTTTTTTTATCACCTTATGATACAATAATCAAACTATTTAGATAGAACATAAAATATAGTTATTGGATGCAACTTTAGAACACAAAAAAAACTTAAATTGTAAATATGCAAAACGCTGCAGTAAGTGGGGAAAACAGTTTTCAACAAAAACATCCTGAATTTGTGGAGTCTCTGAATTTGTTCTGAGAAATAGTATTGCCTCCATCACATCCCGCATAGATGACCTCACATCTGATCTCATTACACTACACTAACTTGGGTTGGTGGCAAAGCGGTGACCACAGGGGCAACATCTCTAACAATGTCAGGGTATAAAGAAATTGCCTCATGCACAGTCAGTTCTGATGAACGGTTGAACTCTACTTTGAGAGAGAGTGAAAAAATGTTGCTGAAATCTGGTCAATCAGTTCGCTATGGGAGCAGAATCTTTTCCCCTGGGGCAACGCTTTGCCTGCTCCATGTTATCAATTACACTCCTCATGTGATGAGGCTGAAGATATGGGAGCAGAAGCACTGGCCGGACCCAATTCCTCTTGCTCTTGGCCCTGCATTGAACTAACTGGACCAGTTTATATATTTTTTGGAGTCGGTCCCTTTTGTAATGACTCAAATTCCACAGCCCTGACGCTCAGATGGAAGTGTCCACTGAGCTTAGTGTCATCAGCAGGTTATATCAGAGATACAAAGAGACTGGAAGGCTAGGTTCACACGGTGTATTTGCAGGGCGTAATTACGCCACGCAATTACGCCGTATGGGGCGGAGCGGGGGGCCGTCGCCTCGCCGGCCCATAGACTTGCATTACCAGCGGCACGTATACGCCGCTGGTAATTCACATGTCACTTATCTCCCCCCGCGGCGTATTCACTGAGCAGGGAGAGGAGACGTAATCCATAGTTCTCTATGAGAACTGTGGATTACCGTAATGACTGGGACGTATTCCAGCCGTAATTTGCGCACTCCGGCGCGTAATTACGGACTGAAATACGTCCCATTTTAAGCCGTGTGAACATGGCCGAAGAGTTGCAGGTAACGAAGGGAACGTCCTTTGGCTACATCACACAATGATGATCGCTGCATTGTAAACAATGCCCTGTGGAACCGAGTGACGAATTCCACACAACTCCAGGCATGTTTAAAGAGAACCTGTCACATAGGTTATGCCCCCCTTGCTGAGGACAGAACAAGCTAGTGACAGACCTGCCTTTTCCAGCGCTGTATTCCTTATTCTGTAAGATTTTGTAGTTTTCGAGTATATAATGCTCAAATCTGCAGTTTTCAGCCAGAAAAGTCAGTTTTTTCAAACCCCGTCCACCTTAACTGATTAACCTATTACTTTGAACAGGTAGAAACGTGTGAATAACTGACAGTGGGCGGGGGTAGCTTTTGGTGGGTGGAGCTAACACCTGCTCATGAATAAGATTTGAGGGGTAAATGCTCAAACTCCAGCATCTTACAGAATAAGGGACACAGCGCTGGAAACAGCTTGTCTGTCACTGGCTTGTGCTGCCCTCAGCAAGGGGGGCATAATCTGTGACAGGTTCCCTTTTAAGGGAGATGAGGCACCCAGGTCTCTCGTCAGACCATTCTTAACGGTTTACGTCTGCGTGCTAGATGACGGCAAGGGTACTTGAAGGGTACGTGACCTGACTGATGCATAGCGCCCTCCTTGACGTCTCCAGCATCATTGGTGGGTATCATTTCTGCTCAGTGAATCCACTTTCATCACTGAACAACACTGAAGACCAGTGATCCTCATCCAGCGTCGATTCTCCTTGGCCCATGCAAGACGATGATGCCTGGTGGTGTGGATAGGTCATCTAGCACATGGACTATGCTGATGGTGAATGGTTACGGCTTTTCTGACGTGACACTTTGCCTCTCGCTTCTGTTAAATGTGCCTGGAGTTGTGTGGCATTCCTCATCCAGTTATGCAGGATATTGTTTACAATAAGGGAAGAGGTCCCCCGAAAGCTACAGAGCAGACTGGAGAGCTGGCCATGCTCGTGCAGTCGCTCTCCAATCTGTTCTATTGGAGTTCTGAGTACAGACCAGCGGTGCGTTTGGGTCTGCACAGAACTCTCATAGAACAGAATGGAGAGCCATGCACAAGCATGACCAGCTCTCCACTCTGCGCTGTGGCTTTCGGGGCCCGTTCCCAAGATGCATGTGGATACAAGACAAATGACCAACACCTATCGGACATTGATGGCATATCCTAGCGGTTTTGCCATTATTGTGGTAAAACCCCCTTTAAGGTATTAAGAAAATGCACCTTCACCCCATCCCAATGCGGATTCTGCAATGTCTTCCCGTAGTCTTTTGTTTGCAGAAGACTGGGAAGAGATGCTGTGAGTGTCTTTCCTCCAGTTCACAAAAACCCAAATATTGTCTGCCACCAGATTGATAGGGCGCAAATGGCTCGTGATATCTTGTGTGTTCACACATTTAGGCTATGTTCACACGGCTTAAAATGGGACGCATTTCGTGCCGTACTGCGCTAAATACGGGGCGAGCTACGTCCTAGTCATTACGGTAAAACACAGTTCTCATAGAGAGCTATGGAATACGTCTCCTCTCCCCGCTCGCACAATACAACGCGCGGGGAGAGAAGTGACATGTCAATTATTCACGGCGTATACGCGCCGAGAGTAATGAATGTCTATGGGGTCGGCGGGCTGCCAACCCCTCCCGCTCCTGGCGTAATTGTGGGCGAAATACATCCCACAATTATTGCTGTGTGAACATAGCCTTGCACATGTGAAAATTGTGTGTGTGACCTCTACCAGTGAACTCACACTGAACTACAGCATGTATAAAGAAGCGGCAGGATGCACCAAAAGCCCGGATGTGGATCAGCCCCTATTAAATGTGCTATCTGTAAAAAGTGGAATATGCTGTGGGAATATCACGTGTGCCTTTGAATTTTGGTGTGGATGCTGGCTGATTTAACAATGTCTAAGACCATTTTAAGCTAGTTGAGACAGTCTTAGAATGCGCCACATGTATTAGTGTTGATAAAAAAAATGGTGTGAAATTAGACTAGGCTGTTTTACCCTGCGCCAGATTTAGTCTGCTTACTTTAGGCCACTAACTGCTCACTAAGCTAAAGCCCTCTTCCTATGAGGCCACACCTCTCCCCAAGGCCATGCCTCTTGTCGGAGAGGCACAGACGTGTCTAGAAACTGTCTATCATACATGAAAAAACTTTGAGACTCTCGGTTCACATATTTTGATCAAAAGATGTTTAAGCTGCCCACGACTTTCAACGTGATCTCAAAATCGGGCAGTCCTATGCTATCTTTACCTCTCAATCGAGCCAATCAGGCCTCTCACTGGGTCAACCGACCTCCATTATTCAGAGAGAAAAAATAAAAAACACCCAAACTGCAAGCTGCCCTTCTTATGACAGCCTGTGAGAGTGGGCGGGACAGAAACCCAAAATGGAAGCACCCCTTCCTTCCCATATAGGTTAAAATCAATGTACACCAAGTATAACGTATGTTTCTGCACACAAAAACATTTCTGAAAAAACATATGCAAACCTGGGTGCCACTGGCAGGGCTGCGGCACACATGTAATTATACATGTACACACACAGACCGCCGCCAGATTTTGAGACCACGTTGAAAGTCGTGGGCAGCTTAAACATCTTTTGATCAAAATATGTGAACCGAGAGTCTCAAAGTTTTTTCATGTATGATAGATGGCATAAATGCTTCTTTAGGGATTTCCACGTAGTGTATTGCCCTAGAAACTGTCTAAAACACGTAATAAATGTGGTGTAAAGCAGGTACGCCATTATTTGACATAAATAGTGCCTGAATTTTGGTACACTTGTCTTGATAAATGTGCCCTACTGTGTAAACATACCTTAAGGCTAGGTTCACACTATATTAGTAACTACGTTCAAGGAATTAGTCAGGTTATGGGGGGGGGGGGTACCCCGGCATAATCCATGGTGGCCCAGTAGAGATTAAGGCTGGAGCCACACAGCAAAGGACAAAAAATGGTCAAGAGACTTTTTTTTTTTTTTTTTGGGATGTTAGACCGTGGTTTTTGTCACTATTTGCAAAAATCATTTTGTCTCGTTTTTTTGCCGTTGGCCCATACATTCAATTGTATGGGAAGACAACGAAAAAAACTAAAGATGCCGGCGTATTCTACAACATGACGCCAGAAGACGAGCAGACAAGAAACGACCTGTGTAGACAATCGGTCGTTTTTTTCTTCCCCATTAAAGTCTATGGACAGTATAAATGATCGTATTTTTGGTGGTTTTAGGGTCTTAATATCACTGCAAATACGATTTGTTTTTCATTGCTGTGTAGAGCCAGCCTAATAGAGCGCCTGTAGTCCTCTGTGGCCATATTTGCTCTATTGTCTAGTGGTCTACTCTTTCCCCCCTCCCTCAAAAGTGAGGCAGGTTGCACTATTAAGTCGCACAAGAAAAGTGAATACAGCTGGGAAATGGAGCAAATGTAGGTCACAGAGGACTGCATCTGCTGGAATAATCTCTTGCAGTGTCCGCCAAGGTACTGTTATTCCCTGATGCCTGGAAGGATACTTTGAACATAGGCAGAAACATAATGTAAACCCACCCTAAGACTTTCAAAAGGAGAATCGTGGGGGGGGGGAGGGGGGGGGAAGCATGGTATCCAAATTCTCCCTCCAATCAATGTGAAGGGGTTGTCTCATCTCAGTTTCATAGGATGCATGAATGAAATAATGCTGCTTTGCTCTCACTAACTGGTTAAGTTGTCTACAACTTGCATATCAGCTCCATGTATTCAGACTCCTCTGTTTATTAGGCGATGTCTCCACTGCACAGCTTTATGATCGTATCTTTGGTGCTTTTAGTTTTTTAAAAGCACCGAAGATATAATCGTTCCTGCAGCCCCATAAACGACAATAGAAAGACGAGCTGCAGTCTCCACAGCTCGTCTTTTCTCTGCTCTTCGTCTGGCGCTGGCGTATTTTACAACATGTTGTATAATACGACGGCGCTTTTAGTTTTCTTGGTGTCTTCCCATACAATACAATTGTATGGGCAACCAAAACCGCGGTCCTGCATCGGGGAAAAAAAAGGCCGCTTTCGGGCAGTTTTTTGTCTGATGTGGTGTAGACAAAGCCTTAGTCTAGATTAGATAAATGACTTTCTACCAGGTCAGGAGAAGCTTCTGAGCTAAAAAGTGGTAATTAGTGTCTCTTGTCTGAAAGATCAGATAACGCACAAGCTCTCACTGCTGGCCATGACCTGTGCGATGAGTTCACTCCCCGCTATCAGAACAAACAGCAGGGGAGAACAAGCAAACAGTTTGGTAAATAGAGAAACCTGAAAGCCCTCAGAAGGTGATAAAAATAATTTGTAGCTCCTCAACAAAAAAAAAATGAACAAAGCAATATATTTGGAAAATATCTTCAATTAGTGTTCCCTACATGTTGAAAGCTATTATTTTGTAGTTGGACAACCACTTTAAAGTAAAAATGGATTAAAGCTATATAATAAAACCCATATAAATGATACTTGCCTTCGTACAACACCACTCTGGCACCGCTGCTGCCCGAGGTGTTCCCTGACTAATTGATTGTAGCTGTTTAGGGTATGTGCAGACGGCGTCTTGGATACATATTGCGTTAAAATGTATCTCAAAGTGTGGTCTGTTTTCTGGACTGCAAAATATATCCCAATTGTTTCTATGGGCTTTTCAATGTGTGAAACAGATCAAGAATTGACATGTCAATTCTTTGAACGCATCCGTCTTACGCGATGAAAAAACATATGTAAAACCCGTACTGTCTGGACGACGATACTTATTTTATATTGAGATCAATGTAATCGCACTTGAACGTTCTTAAATTCGTTTTGGGGTCCTTTTTTTGGTACATAAAATCATACCCAAATATGTTTATAACAAACGCCGTGTGCACACACCTTAAGGCTATGTTCACACGGCTTATTTCAGAACCTATTTACATCAGATTGCCGATCGTAAATACGTTCTGAAATCAGTTGAAAATCAGTTGCAAATAAGTGACACTAAGTGTGGCACGTATTTGTAACTGATTTCCCGACGGATTCACCATCGCCAATCATTGTAGGTGGTGAATCCGTCCGTAAATAATTGACATGCACATTGTTTTTCCGTCCGGATTGCCGTCGTCAATCCGCAATCCGGCACGGAAATACGCGTCGTGTGAACGACGAGCCGTATTTTCTATTGAAATCAATAGAAAATGGGCTGTTACTTGTTTCTGACTGATTTGCCGACGGATTGACGATCGTCAATCCGTCGGCAAATCCGCGGCGAAATAAGCCGTGTGAACGAGGCCTTACACGCTTACCAAGGAGCAGGAAGTAAATGGAGACCATGTTGGCATCGGAATGACTGTGAATATGATATCTATCGATACAAATAGATCTTATATTCACACACTTACATACAGTTGTGTGTGTATATATACATTCATTCTCTCACTTAGGCCATGTTCACACGGCTTAAAATGGGACGTATTTCAGTCCGTACTGTGCGAATTACGGCTGGAATACGTCCCAGTCATTACGGTAATCCACAGTTCTCATAGAGCACTATGGATTACGTCTCCTCTCCCCGCTCGGCGAATCCGCTGCGGGGGGAGATAAGTGACAGGTCATTTAGTAGCGGTGTATACGTGCCGCTAGTAATAGTCTATGGGCCGGCGAGGTGCCGGCCCCTCGTCCACACGGCGTAATTACGCCCTGCAAATAAGTAATGTGAACATAGCCTTATACATACATGTTTTTTGTATGTTACTATACAAATGTAGCCTATTTCTATTTTAACCTGATAACTGCTGAGTTCTACAAATTCAGATCCTGGGGTGGTAACGAGCACAGTATTTTCTCTGTCCCTATTGATAATAGGTTCATCTGAGTGTTAAAGCGATAGGTTATGGGGTGACCATCTGCTGCTATTGCTTAGGTGTCATTTGTGTTGAAGCTAGTGGATGCACCTGCTGGATACGGCTGACTGTCTCCTATGTGCTATGTTATGCTGCATGCCTTCACAAAATTGTGAGGGTGTTGCCATGTCCTTGCTTGTCTGTGCTGTCGTGAGATTGGGCTGTCGGCTTCTAAACTGTGGTAATGGGGGAAGTTTGAGTTTCCTGTGTGACTGGCAGAGGCGTGTGATGTGCAGAAAAATTGTGCTTAACCACAAACCGTGTGATACAAGAGTTGGGGTCTGAGTTTGTAGAGGTTGTGATGACAGAACTCTGGACGTATTTGGGAAGCTATCTAGAACTGTAGAGGTGATTTAGGCCTCATGAATAAAACCTGCTCTAAATGCAGCACATGGACTTCACCTTCCTAAACCAATTCAAAGTAAGTGATGTTGAACATGGGTACAGTGTGCCCATGATTACAGGACCCGAGACAGTGACAGCTGTGGCCCTATTTGCAGCATGTTTGGGGAATTCAGTGCAGGTATCTGTTGGCATATCTACTAAAATGTGTCGACAAGGCCACAGAAAACTGTAGTGCCAACATTTACTCTTGGACTAGGTTTCCTCTATTTTAGACATGTCTTTGTGTTGAAAATAAGCTGTGAAGCTTATGGCCGGTGGGAAGCTTTGGTGTTGCAGTTCAAAACGATCATTTATCGGGGCGTTCAATGGGTAAAACAGTCTTTTGAGTGACAGATCTTTTCAATCTGTTAGAAATGTATGAGTGATGATCACTCTAGAAACTGCAATAGTTTTCTCTACAGAAGCAGTCAGTGAATTTCCCACCAAAGTTCAGTTACAAACATGTGTGTGCTTTAATTGGATAGGGGGGGTGGTAACATGAGTACAAGTCTTATGTCTCTTCTGGGGTCCTCTACATTTATAGAGACAGAAGAAGGATCCGCGATCTTCCTCCTTTCCCTGCAGACTTTCACCACCACAATGGCTGGAGCCGCAGTAATCTGTGGCATAGACCTTGTGGGCCGTTAATGACGGATGAGGAAGCTAGTAGTATATACAGTTCCCGCTACAACCTGCTGTATCTCAGAGGGTAGATCACAGCTAAAGCCCTGGTAAGGGGATGTTCACACAGCGTTTCTTAGATGCGTTTTTGGATCCGTGTTACGTACCCAAACACGCATATAACAATATGCAGTGTGATTTATGTTAGTTTCAATGTAAGACATGCATGTCTGATCACTGATACGTGTTTTACATGCGTCTTTTGGATCATCCAAAGAATTGTCATGTAAATTCTTGATCCGTTTGACGCAGCAGACACCCTATTTAAAACTATAGGGTGCATTTTTGCTATAAGGATCGAAAAACGTATTCAAAAGCGCCGTGTGAATATACCCGAACTCTTTTATTTTTATAGCCCAGGCTCTATTCCAAGAGCCATTAAAGGGGTTGTCTCACTACATTGATTCATCTTACCTCAGTCCTGTTTTCTTGGTTTCATTTTGAATTCAGGGGTGTGTTTACTGGCTTCTACTAGGCTGCAGGAGAAGCCAGGTCTGTAGTTATAGCAACCAGTGCTGACCGCTTTTCAGGAGAGATTAAACAGGTCTGTAGCTGTAGGGAGCTGATGCAGCCCATACAAGAGGCGATATCTTGGAATAGGTAGGACACTGTTAATGGACACATATTGCAAAGTGACTTGTTTTTGCAAGATCTTTAACATAAAAAGCAATCCTTGTAGCGAGACAACCCGTTTAAGCTTGTATGGTTTTGGCTACTAAACTGTCTGTATGCAGTAATGCATGCTATGTCCTCAGCAGAGAGATTAGGCTTGGTTTATATTTGCGTCGAAGCTTCCATTGCAGAGGTGCAAATGTACAACAACTGACAGCTACATCGCCCGATGGACCCACTGGGCTTAGTTATGTAACGGAAGTAATAGTGTTCTATTTTTTTTTTTCCATGATGTTTGAAGGAATCTGTGACAAGCTCCAAACTGGATCCCTGATGCAGTTGTGAACCAGGCTTTAATGGGTTGCTGCTGCTCCTTTTTTTTTTTTTCTCCCCCCCCCCCCTCCCCTCCCTTCCATAGAAATTGCAATAATCCCTCCAGAGGTGCTGAATGCAAATGTGTACTCAGCCTTGCAGCCTGTGATGTTCATTATTATCACATGTCCAGAGTGACGTTAATCATCGTCAAGTAGGAGAATCTGCTTTAGTTCTTTGCGTTGTCAGATAACTAGGTCACGAGATTACTGTCATGCAGCGATTTGTTTAACTTTCAACTTTTTTTTCCCATTCCTTAGGATTAGTTGGCAGGGAATGTGGTTCACTTTACCCTCCCTCTTTTCAGTTTCTGTACCAGAAAGTTATGGCGGCTGCACTTCATCTGAAGTGACTAATGGATCTTTTTTTTTTTTTTCTTTCTAAACCAGGTTCATCTGCAGGTATTCCTTATTTAGAAGTAACACAATGGACAGAGAAGACCTTGCGGTTTTGCGGGCAGAGCTTTATCGTGTATCGGCCGAGCTGCAGGAGACAACGGAGGAGAAATTCCAGGCTGCCCAGTACGGCTTGGCTGTGTTGGAGGAGAATGCAGAGCTGAAGCAGAAGTATTGTGACCTAGAATCTGAATGCGATGCTCTGAAGCTGGAGTTAAAGCAGATGAAGGAGGTATGGGGGAGCTAAAGCACAGAAGAAACACAGGCCGCTTTCTATGCTAATGTCTGGGGTGTTGTCATAGGATGAGAAAAGGGATTATATGCCTTAGTTGAAGCAATGAACTATGTATGTGCACAGATATCACTGCTACACATGTAAAAGCAGAGAGGAGCAGAGTTCGGAGCTTCATAAGAGGTCAAATTGTTGTGCAGTGTGATTCACAAATGTCTAGACATCTCTTTAGCTGCCCATAGTTAGTTAACTCCTTAACGACCGTCCGCCGACTTGACGTCGGCTGGTGCGGGTCGTTTGTCTACAGCAACGTCTTTTGGTGTTGCTGCAGACATTGGAGTTTGCGGCGCTGCAGCAGCGCTGTGAACGGGGTTGTACTACACAGCCCTGTTCCCAGCACAGCTCCTGCAAGCACCGAAGAGCAGGGGAAACCTCCACTCCCCGGTGCTTCGACCCTTTGATTGCCGCAGTTCGTCACCACAGCGCAATCAAAGGGTTTCCCTGCTCTGTCGGGTGATCGGAACACCCGGTGACCCGACAGAATCCCGGGGAACGGCTGCACAGTCAGCCCTGGGGACCTTGAGTAGCCCCAGGGCTGTCTGTGTGACAAGCCAGTGGTCAGGGCAGACTGTGAGCTGCCCTGATCACTGCCTGTGTTAAAATGACACAGATTATAATGTATTAGCATATTTGAATATGCTAATGTTTTTTATACTTAGTAATGTAACAGTAAAAACCATAGTGTAAAAAAAAAAATATAATAAAAAAAATTGTGCATACATTACACACAAAAAACCTAAACATATTAGGTATCCACACGACCGTAATAGCCAGTAGAATTAATCTAACAAGTTAACTGTGAAATGTGAATGGTGTAAAAAAAGAAAAAAAAAAAAAAAAAAAAAGGAAAACCTTTTTTACAATTATTTATAAGTGAACTTAAACTATTCCCCCATAAAGTACAACTTGTCTCGAATAAAACGAGGCCTCATCCAAGTGCGTCATTGAAAAAATAAAGTTACAACTGTTGAAACGCAAGGAGGCAAAAACTAAAAAAAAAGTTCTGGTCATTAACTACTTTTCAGGCGTGTGGCTTAGGTGGTTAAAGCACTGTCCAGTTTTGTTACGCCATCACAGCGCTCCAGTGTTGTCCCCACCCCAGTCCCTCGCTGATGTCATGTTCCTGGATCACATAACAAATGTTTGGCCTCAGCAGTCACATGCCTGCGTGTACAGAATGTTACCACCAAGGCCAGTGATTGGCTGCAGCATCATGTGATCAGTGAACATGTCGTCGGTGAGTGACTGGAGCTCTAGTAACACTGGAAAAGTGGTGATGGGAGAAGTAAGTATAGGTTCAATTTCTAATTGGAACACTGTGTTGGGGAGGTTTTCAAGTCTTGAAAAACCCGTTAAAATAAATAAAAACTCCACATTTAAAGAATTTTTGGTTTGCTTTCCCATAGGCTTCTTCAGTCCAAATGCATGTAAAAATGTTACAAAATGACAGCAAAAAAAAAAAAAAAAAAGAGTAGAACCTCATGCTTTTATGGTGTTTTGGTGTGTGGGATTCTAAAAAAAACAAAACAAAATACTTTTGTCCAGGGCTGTTGAGTCGATAAGCCAAAGCTCCGACTCTTGATTCCCTCACACATGGCGAATGTTTAAGTGATAACTTTATTGTAGTAAAATGGTAACATCAGGCTTTTTATCACCTTATGATACAATAATCAAGCTATTTAGGTAGAACAGACGCTGGCAAGTGTTTAGACATTGTGACTTTCAGACTCCATATCTCACCATCCACTACAGCTTTGTACATGAGACTACCATCATTTTATAGACCACCATCTTACCTATCTTATATAGATATGGATAGAGAGATAGATTTGACTTGCAGCTATTTAGCATCTGTTTAGTTCTACAGAATTGTCATGTAACTGCATTTATGCTATGTTCACAAGGCGTAACTGCGGTGCGTACAGTACGCGCTGCAATACGCTGGGTGGTTCGGGATGTCCCTTATCGCCACGCGTGTACAATACGATCGTATTCTACGCAGAGGGGACGAGGCGTAATCCATAGTTCTCTGAGACCTATGAATTACCATAATTGCGGGGAGCATTTCATCGTGTATTAAGCGCAATTTGGGCAAAATATGCCTGCAATTACGTGGCAAAATAAAGGAATTGCCTCAGCCACAGTCAGTTCTGATGAATGGTTGAACTCTTCTACTTCTTTGAAAGGAAGTGAAAAATGTTGCTGAAATCTGGTCTGTTTGCTATGGGAGCAGAATCTTTTCCCCTGCGGTAACGCTTTCCCTGCTCCATGTCATCCATGTACTTATCAAAATTAAACTCCTCATGTGATGAGGCTGAAGATATGAGAGCAGTAGCACTGGCCGGACCCAATTCCTCTTGCTCTTGGCACGGAGTTGCACCAGCTGGACCAATTTATTATATATTTTGGGAGTCTGACTCCACAGCATTGCTTTTGTCTACTTACAAAGCCTTAGGGCATGTCCCCACGGCACGGTTTTTCGGCTGGTTTTTCAGCCGGTTTGAGGTTTTTCAGACCGCCTGAAATACCGGACGAAAATTAGCACAATTGTGCTCTATGGAAAACCCGTGCAGCAGTCCCCACTGCACGGGTTTTCCGTCGGGCGGTCCGGCGGCAAAACATTGTAGAAGCACAATCTTCCGTCCGGTTTTCGGACAGAATCTGTGCTTCTCAATGTGAAGGGGGAGGGCTTTTCTCCGCTCATCGTGGCAAACCGGACGGTATTTGTCCTATGCCGTGGGGATGCGCCCTTAGGGTATGTTCATACGGCTTATTGCAGCGAGTATATGCGCCGCAATACGCTGTGTTTTTTGGAACCACACGCTGATCAGCGCATAATTCCAAAGCACGGGGGAGGGGGGACCGGCAGCATAAGAGCAGCGAACAATTGACATGTCAATTCCTCCCTCCGCACCTCCCTCCTTTCTGGGAAAAGGTATAGATAAAAAAAGAGGAGAAATAATGTGCCTTTATTCTGTAGTGAGTGTTTTTGGTTTTTTTAAGTTGCATGTCTATAATGAAATATAAAAGCCGCTGTATCATATTGTTTATTGGCATGTTTTCAAAATGTAGTTTGATATGGAAATTGCATGTATTTCCGAAGTCGTTTTTTTTTTCTTTTTTTTCTTTTCTTTCTCAGACTTAAAAAGTTACACGTTGCAAAATAGAAACCACATAGTCCCTTTTAAAACCAGCAAATTAAGTTTGCTCAAATGTGCTGGATCCTCTTTATTCGGCAACAGGTTCGAAAAATATAATTTGCGTGCCAAAATATGCTCTAATTGCTTTGGATTTTTTTAATGGCTTAGTGTCTGATCCAGAATAAAATTCAATTTGTGCATGTGGGTTTTATTTTGATGGAAATTTAGAAGAATGTAATGCGGAGCCCAATAGAGCACTGCGTGATTAAATCTGGTGCATGTTTAGACTTTTTGTCTAACTTTATACGCAAACCGGCTCACAAATCCGTCGGGAATAAGCCGTGTGAACACGGCCTTAATGGACACACATTGCAAAGGGACTTGTTTTTGCAAGATCTTTTAACATAAAAAGCAATCCTTGTAGCGAGACAACCCCTTTTCTGCGATGCCATGCCACTATGTGGATCACATCAGAATTGTCTAAAACTGCTAAAATACCACATAAATGTATTGCGTAAAGCATGTTTGCAAGTGCTTTGGTGCAGAGTGCTGTAGCATTCTGGCACCATTGTCTTAGTGAATGTTCCCTGTTGGCTGAAGGAGCTCTAAACACTGCAGCTCTTTTCCCTGAACCCACACTTTTCCTCTCCGGCCGTTTGAATGGAGCCATTCTGCAGTTCCAGACAGGAGCATGACTGTGCAGGATAAAGGCCAAAAGAGTTAAAGGGGTTGTCTCGCTACATTGATTCATCTCGCCTCAGTCCTGTTTCCTAATTTTACTTTGAATTCAGGGGCGTGTTTACTGGCTGCTAGCAGTCTGCAGTAGAAGCCAGGTCTGTAGCTATAGCAACCAGTGTTGGAAGCCAATCAGGAGAGAACAAACAGGTCTGTAGCTATAGCGACCTGAGGAGCTGATGCAGCCCATACAAAAGGGGATATCTAGCAATAGGTAGGACACTGTTAATGGACACATATTGCAAAGTGACTTGTTTTTGCAAGGTCTTTAATACAAAAAGCAATCCTTGTAGTGAGACAACCCCTTTAAGTCCTTTCCTTCTCAGGAGTAGTGGAGTACAGACCCCTTGATGGAGGATGGCAATACCCCCCTTTTTTTTTTTTTTTTTTTTCTGGTATTGGATTCTGTGAATACCTTTTGAGATCAGTGTTTTATCTTGATGACCCTTCAGTCTTGCAAGGCGTGTAGAACATGTAAATCCTCTGTCTTGTACTATTTGGGGACTGCTGACATTTTTACGAGTTTTACAAAGTTCTAACTATAAAAGACCAGGTGTCAAGTTGTGTGATATTCTCCAGTGTGACTGGAGGGTGTCCTTGTCGGGAAACTGACCTGTTGTATGTATTTTTGTCAGGCACTGGCTGAAGCCCACTCCAACCTGAAGAGAACAGCTGCTGATGGGGAAAGTCGAGAAGAAAGTCTGCTAAAGGAAACAGCCTCCAGAGAAGCAAAGTTCACCGGAAAAATTGATGAGTTGCAGAACGAAGTTCGGCAGATGAAATCTTTTCTTACTAATACCTCAGCAGACAACGAGCGTCTCGCCCTTGTCATACAAAACCTGAAGAAGGTAATTCGGTGTACCTCAATACAGATCGCCCAGGTGTATTCTTTTCCAGCCTGCTGCAGTGAATAGGATTAGAAATCCACATTGCGTCAGCCAATCACAGGTCTCAGTGGCAATTAAGCAAACTAAACAAATTGGTGTAAAGTTTGGCAGATGTATCTAAGCAGTGCCAGATTTCTCTACTATTGATCTGTTGTATTTTTACCTTTTTTTTAAAGGGTTTTCTCATCGGGCTATTTCATAGAGCCTGCTCTTCACAGCCAGCTTCGGGCTCTCGTTTCCTATTCTGGCTGTGGGTGGTTCTACAGCAGTGATTTGCATTTCAGCTCTATTTCTGGCTGTGCCTGCTATATGGAACATTGGGTATGTAAGGGTTTAAACATAAGGGCAGAAGGCTGCAGGGCTCTAAAGGGTTAAAGTTTACAAAGATAGATAAACATGCTTAAGTGCTGCTGATAAGACACAGCTAGGAGTGATGGCACCATGCAGCCAGGGCATCTGGATTAATAAGAGCACAGAGGTGGTCAATAACCTAGGAAACCTTTTGTAAAATAGCAGGAGATGAGGAAGTACACTCAGAACCGAAATAAATGGTCTTTATTTACCTTTGCCTAAACGTTTAACCGCTTTGCACCATTTGGTCGTTCAGGAATATCACGCACAGAGCCCTCTCCATACGCATTGGGCGGCAGCTGTTCATTAGTCAGCAACTGCCACTAACAGGAGGGAATGGAGGTGGCTCAGATCCCTGCTCTTAAAGAGAACCTGTCACATGGGTTATGCCTCCCTTGCTGAGGACAGCACAGGCTAGTGTCAGACCTGCTGTTTCCAGCACTGTGCCCCTTATTCTGTAAGATGCAGCAGTTTAAGAGCATTTACCCCTCAAATCTTATTCATGAGCAGGTGTTAGCCCCGCCCACCAAAGGCTAGCTCCGCCCACTGACCGTTATTCTCATGTTTCTACCTATTCAAAGTAATAGGTTTGTCAGTTGTTAATCATTACTTTGAATAGGTAGAAACGTGAATAACTGTCAGTGGGCGGGGCTAGCCTTTGGTGGGCGGGGCTAACACATGTTCATGAATAAGATTTGAGCATTAAAACCTCTAACACTACAGCACCTTACAGAATAAGGGGCACAGCGCTGGAAACATGTCTGACACTAGCTTGTACTGCCCTCAGCAAGGGGGGCATAATCTGTGACTGGTTCCCTTTTAACCCTTTAGATGTTGCGGCGTAATCGCCATTTCCAAGACAGCCGGCAGCCTCATTGATGCTTCCTTAGCTATGTATATACATTTATTACATCCTGCCATAGGCAGAGTGTAATGGATAATGAATGTAAATCCTGTATACGACCGTACAGTGATTGCGGCCATTAGTGGTCACGTACCCTAGGGTGACAAAGTACTGTATTCAAGTAAAATACATATAATTGGTATTGCCACATTTGTAAAAGTGCCATCTGTTAAAATATAGTATTTATCTTGTATGATGAACAATGAATTCTCCAAATTGTGTGTCCTGCTCAGCAGTGTAATAGTTGCATTATTTTGGAAAACGGAGTTTCTATTATGGCGGGAAAATTTGTCTTAAAAAGTGTGTGTGTGCGCGGTGTGTGTGTGTGTGGGTTTTTTTTTTTTTGTTCATGTTTTTGAGAGGTATTTTAGTGGCAACTCGCTGGTCTAGGCAGGAGGTGCTTCTAGTTGATCCTGATATGCTTAGTGCTGCCCCGAAAGATGTTGGCAGTGCCTAGCACTGTATTTTTTTTTTTCCCCCTTGAACAGGCTGTTCATTGTTGTGTAGACACTGGGGAGTCTTTATGCTCTCATGTCTGTGAGTGATTGCAGAGAAAACAAATTTATTTTTATTCTACAGTAACATTGGTTTCATTAGACCCCTTTATTTAAGTTTTCGGTGGGCTTCCGATTCAGTGACGTGACCCATTTCAACTGTACGTCAGAAAATGTGGAAAAGGTGTTTTAGAATATGGTCGTCTTTGGTGTGGGTTTTGGATATTTTGTATAGGAGCCATATCTGGATTTGCAGCTCAGTCAAGTTCACTTGCAAAGTTGCAATACCAGACAATGCCAATGAAGAAGAGTGGTGCTGTTTCTGGACTGGCTACTCTCTAGCTGCAGGAACACTTTAATAATATACTGAGCTGCAGCAGGCCCCCACTGATCTATATACGTGTCACAGCTGCAGCTTTTCTTGGTGTAATAGGAGCTAATAAAGTCAGTATTTGTCTTAAGTGATTTGTGTTGGGTACGTTTTGGGAAACTTCTTTTTCTGCAGGGCTTTTGCTCTAGGATGTTCTTGGCTTCTTTGCTAGGAATCTGTAAGTCAAATTGCAAGGATAAAATGCAATAAAAGCTGGTCATGTAAAAGTAACTTTAAAGATATTTACTTGCAGGTTAGGTTTATATTTATGGCGTTGGTTACTTTAAAGCGTTGTCCAACCGTTTATTTTTAGCTAATGCTGCATAATAAAACGAAAAAGAATACTTAGCTTTTTCCTTCTTTGCTGTTCTAGCGCTACAGCTGTTGATGATGATTACGGCCTGCTGCTGTGAACAGCGCAAGGTTGCTGTGATAGCGGCCATGGTCATTTCCATGACATCACCGCTCGAAAGTGAGTGTGATGTCAATTGAATGGTCTGTGGTCACTCAAGCGCCTAATAGGCTGCACTAGTCATAGACCATTTGCAGCAGCAGGTGATAAAAAAAAAAAAAAAAAAAAAACACTGCTAGCTGCTGTAGCATTGCAATGGCCATTAGTACTAAGGATGTAAAAAAAAATTAAATTTTTAATCTAGCAGTAGCGCTTGCGGCCGTCCTCTCCATTTACTTCTATGGGAGCTTCCGAACATAGCTGGGCACAAACACCCGGCTATATTCAGAATCTCCAATAGAAGTGAATGAGGAGGAAGAGTGCAAGCATCGCCCTCCTTATTCAGATGCATGGCTGGCTGACTGGGAGTGGCCAGTATGAGTGATGGGGAGGGGGTTACATCATGGTGAAACCACTCACATTGAACATGTTATCAGATCTGTGGACAGCGTGCTATAGAGCAGAAGGAGCTAGGTAGATTTATTATATCGTTTTGGGAGAAAAGAATCAGAAGTTCCAGTTTATTAATTCAACTTCCTGCTTATTTGTGGTTAAGGAGTCCAGTGGGTGGTCTTAGCAGTGAGTGACTTCTTTGTATCAATGTGCCTGCCGAGGCACCAGTCAGTCACTGATCAAACCACCCACTGGACTCCTTGAAGGGGTTTTGCCACAAAGTAAAATTGACGTGGGAAGTTAAAAAAATTAAACATTTTCACCATTCATCATTAAAAATTCTGCAGTTTTTGTTTTAGCTGCTCCTTTAGTGATCCATTGTTTACAGCTCATCTCCAGGAATATGACCAGTGACAAGAGCTCTTCAGTCCTGGTCGCACATGCTCAGACATCACCTCTCTTCTCAGGTAGCTACTGTGTTCAAACCCTGGGTGCTGTTATTCTACCCCTGTCCTGTGGACTAGTTAGTAAGAAGTCAAACGGTGCAAATAAATAAATAAAAAAAAAAAAACCTCAATGTATGTGGATTGATAAAGAGAAAAAAATCCACAGGTTAAGTTCCTGCAGGGATTTGAACCAAGGGCCCTTGTGCTATAAAGCAAGAATGTTACCTCTGAGCTACATTGTAGCTACTTACAATTCTACACACAAACAGACCTTTCTTTGACTACAGAGAGGAAAGGCATGGTGATGCAAGGCTGCTGGGTCACATGATCTGCAATTCAAACACATCACACGCCCCCTTCTGAGCACACAGAGCTGAATGCAGGAGGTATGAAATGAGATTGTGGCAAAACCCCTTTAACCCAGAATAAGCAGGAAGTTAAATTAATAAACTGGAACTTCTACTGAATCTTTTCTCCCAAAACTATATATCCATCTACTCGGCATGTTCAATGTGACAGGTTCCCTTTAACCCCGTAAGTTGAACAGCTGAAAAGTAGTTAGGGACCCGAACACTTTTTGTTGTTTTTTTGTTTTTTTTTCCAATGACGCAGTTGTGTGAGGCCTCGTTTTATTTGAGATAAGTTGTACTTTATGGGGGAATTCACTTACAAATGTAAAAAAAACAATTTTTTTTTTTTTACCATTCACCTTTCACACTTGTTTAATTCTACAGGTTGTTACGGTCGTGTGAATACCTAATATGTGTAGGTTTTTTTTTTTTTGTGTGTGTATAATATATACTGTTTTTATTTAAAAAAAACTTACTTTTTTTTTTTTTTTTAAAACACTTAGTAATTGCATATTCATATATGCTAATACATTATAATCTGTGTCGGTGACACAGGCAGTGATCAGGACAGCACACAGTGTGCCCTGGTCACTGGCTTGTTACAGTCAGCCCTGGGGCTACGCTAGGTCCCCAGGGCTGTCTGTGCAACCGTTCCCCGGGCTCTGTTGGGTCACCGGAGTCCCGATCACCCGACAGAGCAAGGAAACCCTTTGATTGCGCTGCGGTGACGATCCGCCGCAATCAAAGGGTTAAAGCACTGGGGTGCGGAGGTTCCCCTGCTCCCCGGCGCTCACCGGGGATGCTCTGGGATCAGGGCTGTGTAGTACAGCCCTGATCTCCGTGCAGCTGCGGCACCTGGAGCCGCAAACTCCGATGTCTGCACCAGCTGACGTCAAAAGTCGGTGGGTGGTCGTTAAGGAGTTAAAATACAATTTTTTTTTTTTATTTATTTATTTTTTATGATATTACAGGTGCCATTCTAGTAGTGTTTAACGCAGACTACACTATGCTAATCCATTCCGCATGGCTTTGGGGTCTTTATCACATCAGGGATGTACATGGGAGGAGTGTTTGGGCTAATGTATACGCCACATACTTTTGCTAGCTCCTAGATCTACACCAGAGGCTGACCGGACACGTCTTTGATCTTACTCGGATGCATGAGGGGCCTATGATCAGGTTAAGGGTTTCTACTGGGAGGTTTGTGATGTCAGCAGAGCTTTAGCAAAGTTGGGCTGAAGGTACAAAAAAAAGTGACTTAGTAAGATTATTACTAATAGCATATTGTTTTTTTTTCCTTACAATTATCGTAGGAATGTGGTGATATGGAGAAGGAGAAAGTTCAGTTGCGAGAAGAAATAAAACAGTGCAAAATTAGGGAAATGAGACAGCTGCAAGACTTCTCCGAGCTGGAAGAAGAAAACATCTCGCTCTTGAAGCAAGTGTCCGTATTGAAGGAAAACCAGGTGATAAATGAAGTATGAGTTGTGGCGTCATGTTCCTTACAGCATGTTCCAGGTCCAGCACTGCAGATATACTTTTAAGATTGTTTTGCTTTTTTTGTTTCATCTTGCTGTCAGCGCACACAGCCTGGTACAATGTTTTTATGCTGGTTCTAAAAATTTTAGAACAAGAAGGGGACACATTCAGTTCAATCGTGTTTGCCAGTATGAGCAGTAGGAGCCATTATATTGAAAGTTGTAGTGCTATTTGTGCTGATACAGGTTTTCGTCCCCTAAAAATAAACTGATATTTCCTAATGGCAATCGGAAATGCTAGAATACAAAAAAAAAACAAGGAACTTGTATAGAAAATGTATTGGATGTATCTTAAAGCGATCTTTTCCCATTCAACATACCATTTGATCTGTGGGCAGCATCTTCTAGAGTAGGAGGAGCTGAGCAGATTGATCTATTCTGTGGGGGAAAGATTGAGTATAATTTTTTATTTTATTCATTTAAATCCCTGCTTATTCTAGGTTAAGGAGTTCAGTGGGCGGTGTTATCAGTGATTGATAGCATCTCTCTATGCACACTTGTGAGGAAGACTGTCAATCACAGATAACCCCGCCCAATCCTTAACCCAGAGTAAGCGGTGATTTAAAGGGGTTGTCTCATCTCAAAGCTTCATAGGATGCATGAATGAAATATTGCTGCTTTGCTCTGTCACTTCCTGGTCAAGCTGTCTGTAATTCGCGTATGAACTCCCTGTATTCAGACTTCTGCTAATTAGATTAACACAAAAGCTTCCCTGGTCCTGACAGCATGAGATCTAAGTAAACAGCAGTAATTACTACTTTTGTCTTAAGATCAGATAACAAACAATCTCACTGTCTGGAGTTCTGTTCTGCTGTAACTTGTGTGGTGAAGGCACTCCCTGCTATCAGAACAAACAGCCGGGAGGGGGGGAGGGGGGGGAGTACACAGGTCTGTCACTTGCGGAACCAGAGAGAGCCAGGAAGGTGATAAAATCATTTGTAGCTCCTTAACGAAAAAAGATGAACAAAGCAATATATTTGGAAAACGTCTTCATTTAGTTTCATAGTTTGTAAGGCTAAAAAAAGACAAGTCGTCCATCTAGTTCAGCCTGTTAGTGTTCCCTACATGTTGAAAGCTAATCTTTGTAGCGAGACAACCCCTTTAAAGGGATAAGATTCAAGTTCTACTGAATCTTTTCCCCACAAAACTAAACCTCACTCTGATTTTGCTCTTCCTGCTCTATAACATGCTGCCTGCAGATCAGCTAACATGTTCAATGGGTTGGGTTCCCTTTTTAATTTTTTTTTTTTCATTTTACAAGGAGTATGCTTTTGTATTCTAAAAATACCCCTTTAAAAGTTATATCCAGGCCACCGCTGATTTCTTTTTCTCTTTTTTTTTTTGGTCACGTGACTGCTGGGTCCAGTTTTGATCAGTGATTAAGTCAATAATACCCCTCCTCCTATTTGGGGCTCAAGCTTCTTCCTTTATACTTTACACTGCTTCTTTGCTTGTTTTAATTTGCTGCTGCATACAATCAAAAGGCCAATAGAAAATCCTCAGCTAAAGAGCCAGTTTTCCTTGCATTGTTGGGTAATCACATTTTCTTTGTCAGGTGGACTATGAAGGCATAAAACATGAACTGAAACGCAGAGATGAAGAGATTGACATCTTGAACGGCCAGCTAGATGGGCTGATGCGGTTGAAGGATATCGCTGAGCGTCAACTGGAGGAGGCCCTGGAGTCGCTGAAGAGTGAAAGAGAACAGAAGAATGAACTCCGGCGGGAGTTATCAGGTTACCTTAGCTATGACTCCATTGGGAACCTTCAGACACACTTTGAAGACCATAATGAAGAAGAGTTTGACAGTGGATATAACTCTGGTGGCCTGAACAAGTCAAACAGAGAAATTCTGATGTCCACACCACGAAACAGCGACATCTTCCACCCCGGCCCTAAAATAGCATCCGATCTCTTCACTGAACTTAGTCTGACGGAAATTCAGAAACTCAAGCAGCAGTTATTGCAGGTATTTGTCATTTTCTCCTCCCTTGCCTAATGCTCCAGGCATCATGTTAAGATTAGGGCTTCATACACGTTCTATGAGTAAATTGGTGTTCTGTATTTATATGATAAAAATTCTCATGTGTTAGAGGGACATGTATGGACGGGACTGCTCCATCTTTTTGGCATGCTTTGAGCCAAGCAAACTGTAGAAGGCATGTTCTATAGAACAGTCATACTCTAAAACTTGGTACAATCTGTGCCAGACACAACACTTCTTAATGCACCAATGAGATGTACAATGTGGCAAAGTTTGGCATGAAACGGTCGTGCAAATCCATACCCGTTTCCAAATGGCATGACTGAGACTACTATTGGCTTAGCATGGGACACGTTTATAAAGTGCTGTGAGACACTTTCATACATACTGATTCTACTCTGTTAAAAACAGACGTATAACTGACGAGTTAACACTGGGTTCGTATATTTCCTTCATAGCATTTTACTAGTCCTGAGGTCTGCAATCATCTGTTTAGGACGGCTAAATGTTCTACATCTAGGAGCTAATGAGCTGCATATGTTTGAGCTTGTCACATGTTAGTCATAAGGCCTGCAGTACGTCTCCCTGCTCCATGTATGTGAGGTCAGTCTGTCTTGGTTATGTATTGGACACATTGTTCCATGGCGGAAATCTTTGGTTACTAAACCACCCTTAAATTTATTAAACTGTGCTTTTAATGTTGCATAAAACCTGTTATGTAATGGACAGACTGCTTCCGACATGGTGATTTCGGGCAAAAGTGAATAGTGAATAAACACCATTACCAAATGCATTGAAAGGAGGCAAAATCAGAACAGCATAGTTGGAGCATGTTCACACAGCATTCTTTGTCGCATACTGTGTGTGCCGCTATACGCCTGCTGCTTCAGAAGACCTGCGGGCTAGCGCGTACTTCTGAAGCGCTTTCACTGACATTCACTTTCCCCAATGTACATTAAGCACTAGGGGAAAGAATTGACATGTCGCTTCTCGGCACTTCTGGTAGGTAATCATGGCTCTCCATGATTTGGCACGAAATTGCGCACCAGATTACACCCTGCAAATACGCCGTATGAACATACCCTTAGAGCCGTTATTGTCCTCTACTTGTTTGCAGAAGGTTCCCTAGGCTTTCTGCTGTAGCAGTGGCTGGACTGGTGACATCACTCCCTGCTACGTCTTATCAGCACCACAGGAGCTTGTTAATGTTTCTTAAAGGGGTTTTGCCACAAAGTAAAATTGACGTGGGAAGCTTGCAAATGAAATAACAAACATTTTCACCATCATTATTAAAAATTCTGCAGTTTTTGATTTAGCTGCTCCTTTAGGGATCCATTGTTTACAGCTAGTCTCCAGGGGATACGACCAGGGCTTAGAGCTTCAGTCCTAGTTGCACATGCTCAGACATCACCTCTCCTCTCAGGCAGCTACTGAGTGTTCAAACCACAGGTGCTGTCACTTTACTACTTTCATCTGTGCTCCTTAATTAGTCAAACAGTGCAAATAAAAATAAAAAAAAACCTCAATCAGGTATGCACATTGATAAAGAGAAAAAAAATCCACAGGTTTGGTTCCTGCAGGGATTTGAACCTATGACCCTTGTACCTGGAGGCAAAAACTTTACCTCTCAGCTACTCACAATGCTTTACATAAACAGACCTTTCTTTGACTACAGAGAGGAAAGGCCTGGTGATGTCATCCTGCTGAGTCACATGATATGCAATTCAAACATCACACATGCCCCCTTCTGAGCACACAGACCTGTAGAGCTGGATACAGGAGGTATGAAATGAGATTGTGGCAAAACCCCTTTAACAGTTCTGACAAAATGTAATACTTGAGAACAAGCTTGTCTCTTGATGTTAAAACCCCTCCATCACCAGTGTCCCTCTAACAGGTTCAGCTAGGAATAGCAGAGCAGATATGCCAATCGCTGCTGTAAAACCACTTAGTCTGAACCTAGATGTGAAGAGCAGGCTCTGTAAAACAGCTAGATGGGGCAAACCTTTGTAAACAGCACTAGGTGCTAACGCCAAATGTTAAAATCTGAGCACAAGAACCTGTATCTGCAGCACTCCACAAACGCGAAGAGACCTATAAAGGTAATATAATAATGATTTTAAAATGCCTGTCTGCTACTTTTTTGATACCTGAAAATTTGAGATTCTTGACACATTTTTTATCAAAACTGCGAGTGTCCATCCATTACGACAAGGTGACCTCAGCTCAGCTGAGAACCTACACGGACATCTCACTTGGTGCCTTCTCAGGCCTCCACAGTTTCAGGAAATTGAGGTCCCAGCTACATTCTGCTCTAAATAAAAAATAGGAGGAGCGCAAAACCAAATGCAGGCAGCCGCTCCACCATGCAAACAAAGAATAAAAATAGATCGGCAGCTCCGATATAATTTTAAAGAATTACGTAGGTGCATGCTGGCGTGGCAGTAAAGCAATGCAAACACCCCGGCATATAGCAGCAGCACTCGGTTGATATGTTGTTGTGCTTGCCTTGTTTGCTGCCACGGCAGCATGCACCTGCGTAATTCTTTAAAATTGTATTGGTTGTGCTGATTTATTATTATTATTTTTTTTTAAATGTTACAACACCGGACTGTAGATTCAGGTATGCAGTCTGGTTGAGCAGTGACTTGATGCTTTGGTAACCGTAAAAGGGATCCGCAAAGACTTACAGCAGTCCCTCCTCCCTCTCTAGTGGTAACATTTGTGTCCTCCACTTTCCTCTTCCCTTCTACAGTAGTTGCAGTCCCAACTCCCTTAGTAGTCACTTTCTGGCCTTTTCACCTACTGATAATACTAGGGGGGTTCAGTTGGTGCAGATTTATCACGGAGTGAAACAAATGTGTGAAAATCTGCACTAATTGGCAAAGAATTTTCCACATGGATCTTATTCTATTTTAACGTCTCGCTGTGGAAAAATTTTTTTGTTGTTGTGTCATGTTGCATGTTTGGACTTTCTTGTTAAATCCATCTGAAGTTTATACTATTAACCCCTTACTGACATGACGTATGAGTACGTCATAGTGCCGATAAGGGGCTTTGTAGCGGCATCGCGGCTACAAAGGAATGTGGGGCCGCCGGGTGACGGATGCTAATTACAGCTAACACCTAGCGGTCACAGTGCTGGATAGAGCCGGCTCCATCTTGTGCTGTTTAACCCTTTAGACGCCGCACCAAACACAGCAACGCTGTCTAAATAGAGGTGAAACGGTGCCACGTACAGTTTCTCACTATGATCGAGACATCAGTGAGATCACTGTGTCCCGATCAGTTAACATGGCAGCTGGAAATCTTGCCATCCTTGTACACACTAATGCGTAGTCTATACAATGCAGAAGGCTGTATAGACTTTTCTTTTGCCCTAGTGGTGAAGTACTTAAAGGCAGACTCAAAGCTACAGTTAAAAAATTGAGTTCAATTCACCCCCCCTTTTGCCATTTAACAAATAAAATAGTTGCACGTTTGGTATTGCCATGTACGTAAAAGTCCGATCTATTAAAATAGAACATCCCATACGCTGAACACCATAGAACAAAAAATTCAAATGCTGAAATTTTTGTAATTTCACATCCCCTAAAAATCATACATGCCAACTCTCCCGTTTTTGGCGGGGGGGTCCCGCTATTTGGGGTCCCCTCCCGCCCTCCCGGGGGAGTTGGCATTCCTCCCGCCGCCTGCAGGCGCGGCGGGGTCCTTTAAATTACCGCGGCGCAAGAGTAGCGCTGGTGCGCTACTCTTGCGCCGCGGGACCGCTCCTACAGGCGGGTGCAGCGGCCGCAGTCGGCCGCTCACCCGCCCGCGGTCTCACTGTGCGGGGAGGAGGCAGGAGGGATCGCTCCCTCCTCCCTCCTCCCCTGTATGTCCGGCGCCGGTGTGTGTGCGCCGTACATACAGTTCAGCGGCGCAGGGGGAAGTGACGCGCGGCTGCAGGGGAGTGACGCGCGGCTGCTCTCACTTCCCCCTGCGCCGCGGAGGAGATCGGGCAGGAGCCTGGTGAGGTGAGTGGATTTTATTATTTTATTTTTATTAGCTTTAGGGGCTCTACCTGGCTAACAGAGAGGGCAACTACCTGGCAACAATGGGGGCATCACCTGGCAACAATGGGGGGCACTACCTGGCAACAAAGGGGGCACTACCTGGCTAACGATGGGGGGTCACTACCTGGCTAACAGAGGGGGCACTAACTGGCAACAGAGGGGGCACTACCTGGCAACAGAGGGGAGCACTACCTGGCAACAGAGGGGGCACTACTGGCAACAGAGGGGCACTACCTGGCAACAATGGGGGCACTACCTGGCAAACAATGGGGGCACTACCTGGCAAAACAGGGGGCACTACCTGGCAAAAAATGGGGCACTACCTGGCAAACAATGGGGGCACTACCTGGCAAACAAGGGGGCACTACCTGGCAACAATGGGGGCACTACTTGGCTAACCAATGGGGGCACCTACCGGGCTAACAAAGGGGGCACCTACCTGGCTAACAAAGGGGGCATCTACCTGGCTACAAATTTGGCTCTACCTGGCTACAGAGGGGGCATCTACTTGGCTACAAGGGGGCATCTACCAGCCTGTAAGGGGCACTACCTGGTTATGGGGGGCTACTACCTGGCTAGAAGGGCATTTACCTGGCTTTCTTCCAAAGCCGTTATGCAGTTAGGTGGAGTGGGTGTGGCTTTTTGAAGGGGCGTGGCATACCGACAAGATGGGCGTGTCCATGCAAATTTTTGCCGCGGCGCGCTACGCGCGCCGCCCACTAGAGTCTCCTGCTTTTTCACTTTCAAAAGTTGGCAACTATGCTAAAAATTGAATAAAAGTAATCAGTCGCATGTATTCCAAACTGTTACCATCAATAAAAACTACACTTCAGCCTACAAAAACTACACCCTCACTGAAGTCAGTAGGTGTATACAAAAAAGTTATTGGACACACAAAATGGTGCCGTAGAAAATGTTTGGCACCAAAGCCGTACCTGTTTGGTATTGCCGGATTTGTGTTAACCTGAATGCCGTAAAGACAAAACTCCCGCAAAAATGTCACAAGTACTTTTTTTTTTTTTTTGTGCGGTGTCCCAGTATATTCTATGGTATGATGGACACCATTAGAAAGTGTATCTTGCCCCGCAGAATAAAAGACCTCATTTGTCTAGATAGGTGGGAAAATAAAATGTTATTGTTCTGGGGTGGGAAAAACTAACATGACAAAAAAAAATAGGCGGGAAGGGTTAGGGCTTGTTCACACGGCTTATTTGGACAAGGTTTTCGGAAAGTTTCCTCGCCCAAAACCTCTTCCAAAACGCCCCCCGTTCATTTCATTTATTCCTATGTAAAACCTCCGTTGTAGTTCACACACGACGAGGTTTTTACACGTTTGTCTATGGACGTTTCAAATATTCCTGGTCACACTTGCTCAGTTCTATTTGGAACTCCCATAGAAATGAACTGGGGAACTTGGCTGAGGCCGGCTGGTGGTAAATCAATAGGATGTGTTTAAAGCCTGATAGGTGTGGTTCCCAACTTTTGGGACTTCCACCTATCTCCCCCTGAAAGTGTTGGCTTAGAGTGGAGCCGGTTGTGCATTCTGTTCAGTGGCAGCTCTGGGTACAGAGGAGCTATGTGGACTGACTGTACTCGGAGCTCCCATAGAACAGAATGGCGAGTCGTGTACAAACGTGACAAGCCCTATATTCTGAGCCAACCCTCGGAGATAGATGTGGGACCCATACCTATCGGCTTTTGATTGCATATTCTATCAATATGCCATCAGTCTATGGTGGGAAATTCCCTTCCAAGTGCCTGTTTTCTTGCTACATTCGCTACAAAACTGCATGTGTAAGTCACTAGCACTTTGGTTGTGTGAATAAATTAGGGTGTGTGCAGATGTGCCAGTTTTGACACTTTTTGCAAAACTGCAGTGAAAACCACATTCAACCAGACTCTCACATGTGAAGGCGCCTTCATTATTTCATTCTTTTAAAAAAAAAAAAAAAAAAAGTGAATCAGAGATCGGTTTGTGTCTATGGTAACGTTTGTTGACTGTGTCCTAAAATTCTATATTGTTATGTTAAAGATGTGGTGCAATACAAAGAAAATCTATCAGCTAAACACTTCTGCTTATGGCCGTGTTCATACGGCTTATTCAAGACGGAATTTCGAGCCGGATTGCGCTTGCAAATCCGTCTTGAATAAGGGGCGGGGGCGCGGCCCGCCGGCCCCATAGACTTCCATTATCCATTCGCCGAGCGGGGAGGAGCGACGGAATCCACTGTGAGAACATGAGAACTGTGGATTACCGTAATTACGGCGACGGATTGGAGCGTACTTGCAGCGCCAAATCCAAGCGCCCCAGTACGGCGCCAATCCCGCGCCAAAATAAGCCGTGTGAACGGCCCCTAAGGGTCACACCTTACAGCTGTCCCCACGTGGGGGCCATGTAATTGGCAGAATGACCTGTTATTCTTTTGGGATCGGAGCTACACATTGTGTCATGACTGTAGGAAGTGATATTTGACTCTCATCGAAACATGGACAGGGATTCTACTAGGGTGACTTGGTAGTGTGTGTTTTTTTTTTTTTTTGTTTTTTTTTTAAACTTCTGTTTGAGTACATGGAGCTGGAGACCTGTGACACTACATAGCTGGAGGAGTGTTCTTCTGTCTTTGTGTTGTCCTATTGCTATGAACTTGTTTGCACAGCCGCTGCGAATCTCCTTAGAGCTCAATTATATCATTGTCAATATTGGTTTTCTCCTGCAAATAAGTAGTGATGGAAGCCATGTCGTCAGCCTGCCTATAGTGTCCTCCGGGAGACATGATTTACGCCATATGTGCTGTCTGAACGTATACAGTGTTCTGCACACATCCAACCAATAAAGCAATGTACAATGAATAAGGCTGCTGTATGCTATTCCATGCATTCCTCTTTATAGGTTAGAGGTATTCCCATCACAGCAAGTGCCGATTACTGTGAAGTAAGTTATTTTCAAAATGCAAATTAAAAAACATGTATGCCTTACCTAATGCAGGCCTTTTTTTTTTTTTTTTTTTGCATCTTTAACTTGCTCTCGTCTTCTTGGTGACTGACCACCACTGTCTGCTGTCAGTTTTGGTCAGTAATGCAACGTTTTCAAAGAGGGTCTGAGAGTATGTTCCTATGGCCTGGCTGGGGGTAGGGAAGGAGATTCCACATGAGCGAAAATGTCGGTCTCCACTATCCCGGTCACAGCAATGTTGCATTACCAGCCACCAGTGAAAGCACACAGTGAAGAAACCAGAAGAAATCTTCTGGTAAGTAAAGCATACATATTTTTTTTAATAACCTGCATTTTGAAAATAAAATCCTGCTGGCTCTTACAAGTTCCAGCAGGATTTGCTGGGATGGGAATAAATGCCTGATCTGTTTAACAGATGTTGTACACGGACATGACACCTACAAACAGTCATGAGCTTTTCAGTATATTTTTTCTGTTACAAGAATGAATTTATAACCTATGGTGATCGTATTGTATCCATTAAACAGATCCCATTTTAGTCTGCATGATGCATCCCACTGACATCCATCATAACCTCCCTTAATTGTATATACTGGGAGTTTTTCTAGAAAAGTAGAAAAATAAGTTATGGCTGTCAGAATAGGACAACCTAGAAATGCATTCATAAAAAATTGCATTTTGATTATGTAAAAGTAATAAAACATAAACGAGATAAAACTTATATCATTGCAATTGTACCGAACCACATAGTAAAGTTATCTTGTCACTTATCCCGTACGGCAAACACTGTAAAAATTAAGCCCAAAAAACAATGGCAGAACTGCGTTTTTTTTCCTCCATATTTTCATGGCACAAAGCTAAACTATGGAACACCTGTGCACCCAAAATGCACAATACACCCCTAGATAAGATCCCAAAAAAAAAGGGGTGTTGAATCCACAATGGGGTGACTTCTGGAAGGTTTCATCTCTTCTGGTACTGTTGGGGCTTTGCAAATGCGACATGGCCCCACTAAAATCTGCATTGCAAAAGCCAAAAAGCGCTCCATCCCTTGTACGCCCTGACATGCGCCCAAACATCAGTTTACACCCACATGTAGGGTATTGCCGAACTTGGAAGAAATTGCGTAACACAATTTGGGGTGCCTTTTTTTTTTTTCCAGGATTTCTTGTAAAAATTAAACATTTTCAGCTAAAATTGCAGATTGAAAATAAATTAAAAAAAAAAAAAAATTCCAACAGAGCCCAATGCTATAAAAATTGTGAAACACCTGTGGGGTTGACTGCATCCCTGGATATATTCCTTAAGGGGTCTAGTTTCCAATATGGGGTCTTTTTAGCAGGGCTGTGGAGTTGGCAAGCCGAAGCCCCGACTCAATTTCCCAAACCTCCGACTCCTGACTCCCTCATATATGGCGCATGTTTAAGTAATAACTTTACTGTAGTATAATGGTAACATCCGGCTGTTTATCAACTTATGATACAATAATCAAGCTATTTAGATAGAACAGACACTGATAAGCAGAAGGGTAACCATGTTTTGATCTTTTGAACACTTGTGGGTAGAGTTGAAGAAAAAGCTGTATTTGTATCCAAGTCCAGTCTGCACCAACAT
This sequence comes from Phyllomedusa bahiana, assembly GCA_025379985.1. Taxonomy (NCBI): domain Eukaryota; kingdom Metazoa; phylum Chordata; class Amphibia; order Anura; family Hylidae; genus Phyllomedusa; species Phyllomedusa bahiana. The sequence continues at coordinate 65,142 of JAODAL010007759.1, read as the reverse complement.
TGGGAATGTGTAGAAGAGACCTGGGATCAGATTTTGGTCAAGACATGCTTGAATCTGATCCAGAGCCCAGAAGGATTCAGGCAGAGCTGAAAACCAAAGGTGGATTTACCAAATACTAACAAAATAATAATAAATTAACATTTTGATTTTTGGGAGCAAAACTGTAACTAAGCAGATGCTAAATACTTGCAAGTCAAGTTTTTGCATAAGATATGTAAGATGACTGTATATAAAATTACAGTAGCCTCATGTACAAAGCTGTAGTGGATGGAGAGATATGGAGCCTGAAAGTCACAATTTCAAAACATTGTTACCATTTTGTCTGTCAGTGTAAGATATATTTATTGGATATGACTTTAGGACACAAAAAAAAAAATTAATTATGCAAAACACTGCAGGAACATTAGTGGAGTTTCTGAATTTGTTCTGAGAACTAGTATTGCCTCCATCAGATCCTGCATACATGACCTCACATCTGATCTTATTTCCAGGATAGAGAACGGCCTCTCTACACTAACTTGGGTTGGGGCAAAGCAGTGACTACAGGGCCAACATCTCTAACAATGTCAGGGTATAAAGGAATTGCCTCAGCCACAGTCAGTTTTGATGAATGGTTGAACTCTTCTACTTCTTTGAAAGCAGGTGAAACATTTTGCAGAAATGTGTTTGCCATGGGAGCAGAATCTTTTCCCCTGGGGCAGCGCTTTGCCTGTTCCATGTCATCAATTACACTCCTCATGTGATAAGGCTGAAGATATGGGAGCAGTAGCACTGGCCGGACCCAATTCCTCTTGCTCTTTGCACTGCATCGAACTAACTGGACCAACTTATATGTTTTGGGAGTCTGAGTCGGTCCATTTTTTTGACGACTCCGACTCCTGCAAAATAGCCACCGACTCCACAGCCCTGGTTTTTAGGGGTGTTAAAGTTTTAGCACCTTAGGGTGTCTGCAAACTTAAAAATGGCCTAAATAAAATCATAATGAAAATGGGGCTTGTGGTTGAGCCAAATGGTGCACTAGGGCCGCATATGGGATACCTCTGAAAACTGCAAAATCTCGGGAACTGATGTTGAGTTGCATTTACCTGGTCACATTTACTGTGTTCCAGTGAATAATGAATAAAAATGGAAAATCTGCAAAAAAAAATTACATTTTGAAATTTCACCTCCACTTTGCTTTAATTTCTGTGAAATATCTAAACAAACAAACTTCCTGAATGTTGTTTGTTTTTTTTTTTTTGTTTCTTTTTAATATTTTAAGGGGTGTAGTTTCTTATATGGAGTCATTTATGGGTGTATCTAACATTCAGGCCCCTCAAAGCCATGTCTGAACTGGACTGGTGCCTAAAAAAAAATAAATCTATTTTCCAAGTTTTCTTGAAAATGTGAAAAATTACTACTAAATTTCTAAGCCCCCTAATGTGGTAAAAAAAATGATGCCAAACTACAGTAGACATATGGTAGATGCTAGTTATAAACTGTTTTGAGTGGAATAACTATCTGCTTTGCACGCAGAACTTTTTGAACTTTGAAAATTGCAAATTTTTCCACATTTTCAATGTTTATTTGTGAAAAATATCAAAATAAGGATTGTATGGACCAAAATTTCTTACTATCTTAAAGCACTCTGTGTCACGAGAAAACAGTCTCTGAATCGCATGGATCAGTAAGTGTCAAAGTTATTCTCCCATAAAGTGACACATGTCAGATTTTTAAAACCGGGGCTCTGTCAGGAAGGCCAAAACTGTCTCCAGCGGTAATGGGTCAAAATCTATTGTGTATATATGCTCAGGGCTAACCATCATAGCCTCACCGAATGTTGGGTGGTGGTATTCTATCCTTAATGTATTACCTTCTGTTCTGCAGGTTGATCGGGAGAAGGAGAACATGGAGGTTAACATGCAAGAAATCCGTCAGAATTTGGATCAGGCGAGCAAGGACCTATGTAACGAGCAACAGAGAAATGCTGACCTGGTTGAACAAATGAAGAGTCTTCAGGTGACCAGTAATCCCAGAGACCAAGGGGGGAAAGGAGATGAAGTTTCCAAATGTACTTGTGGACAAGAAGGGGCTGAAGTGTTAAGACTTGACAGAGAGCTGAAAGAGGTGAAGCGGAGATACGAAATGTTTGAGAAGAGATACCAAGAAGAAAAACAAGAGTGGGAGATGAACAAGCAGGTGGTGGCCGAGGAGCTTCATACGTCTGTGAAATCATCTGAAAAAGATGATCGAGGACTCTTGTCTGTTCTTCAGGAAGAGTTGAGGGCGGCGAGGAGATTGTATTGTGACTTTCAAAGCAAGCTGAACTTGGCACAAGACGAGCTGTTATCCTTCATAGAAGAACTCGCCCATCTCTATAACCATGTCTGCATGCGCAATAACCTGACACCCAACCGGGTCATGCTTGATTACTTTCGGGATGGCAAAGGAGCCAAGTTACACTTTAGAAAGCGCAAATCTTCAGACTTTTTTGGTAAACTCCTGGTAAACCCAGACTTGGAGATAACTGAGCTTCATAGTGGTGATCGCTCACCTCTGAGTAGCCCCGATTCCTCCATAGGGTCAGACTTTGGTGACTCTACAAGGGAACCTCTCAGCATCACCCACCTCATTGCAGTTGTTAAAGACCAGATCAAGCATCTGCAGGGTGCCCTCTCTGTGTCTTGGCACCACACGTCACTCGAAACGATAGCTTCGGAAATGGACAAGGAGAAGGAGGTTCTGGTGGAAGAGATCATGAAACTGAAAGCTTTGCTGAGCACTAAGCGAGAACAGATTGCTACTCTGAGGACTGTTCTGAAGGCTAATAAGCAGGTACAGTTTGTCTTAATCAGGGCTCCTGGTTTTATAGTATTTATTTTATAAGTCTGCCCATTATTGATGTCTTTTCTATGTTAGTATTGTTCATTTTTATACTTTCTGATTATTTAATAAATTAAGTTGGCCCTTTTAAGATTTGTGTTTTTTATTCCCCTCAAGGTCCTCCCGGTGTGCTTGTATGTGTGGACGGAGCTTGCTTTGAAGTAGATATTTGTAGTGTTTGGCCCTGTTCACACGGAGGATTTGGCCGCGGGTTTCGGCCCGGTTGCCGTGGCCCAAACCTCGTCCAAACCTCGCATCAAAATCGCGTCTCCCGCCGCAGTTTATCGGTGTGGGCGCGGTTGGGGTGTGGTTTGGGGCGTGGTTTGCGGCGAGGGTTTCGCCCATGCAAACGAATAGGCAGGACTAAACCCGCGCCCCAACCGTTCCGAAAAGCACGGCGAAACCGACACCGCGCCGAAGATTCGCTGTCAAGAATTGACAGGAGACTTGTGCCGTGTGAATAGTAACGCGGTTTCCCATAGGAAACCATGTTATGAATGGGGGGCGTTTGAGGCGCGATTTGGACAAGGTTTTGGCCGCGGCAAACACGCGACGAAACCTGCAGCCAAATCCGTGTGTGAACAGGGCCTTGCTGTATATTTGAGATTCTCGGTTCGCATATTTTGATCAAAAGATGTTTAAGCTGCCCACGACTTTCAACGTGATCTCAGATAGGGCAGTCCTATCCTATCTTTACCTCTCAATAGAGCCACTCTCACAGGCTGTCATAAGAAGTGCAGCTTGCAGGTTGGGTGTGTTTTTTATTTTTTCTCTCTGTATAATGGAGGTCGGTTGACCCAGTGAGAGGCCTGGAATTGGCTCTATTGAGAGGTAAAGATAGGATAGGACTGCCCTATCTGAGATCACGTTGAAAGTCGTGGGCAGCTTAAACATCTTTTGATCAAAATATGCGAACCGAGATGAGTTTTTTTTTCATGTGTGATAGATAGCATAAATGCTTCTTTAGGGATTTCCACGTAATGTATTGCCCATTTTACTGTATATTTGCACACAGAACATTTGTTGCAGAAAATTCTTAGACTAAAAAACCTTTTTGTACACATTAAGGGTGCGTCCACATGCAGGTTAAAATTTTGACATTGTGTACGTGGTTTTGGGGGACGGTTCAGTCTGTGGATTCGCCCGTCCCCTCCAGCTACTGACATGTTCATGTTCTGCCCGAAAACTGGGCGGAAGAATGAACATGTTCTAAATTTTAAGAACGTTGGCGGTGTGAAGAACAGTCCGGTGGAAAATCCGTGCAGTGTGGACTGCGGCACAGATTTTCTATTTAAGTCAATGGAAAAAGGTTGACAGACTGTTTTCAGATTTGAAAACCGTGTCTAATACCGACTGAAAAACCTGCCGTGGCAACACACTCTGAGGGTGAATGCTCATGGGCTGGACTTAAAGCAGTAATTTCCATAGCAAATTCCGCATGTAAATCTGCATGTACAAATCGGCAGCAGATCTTGCAGAATTTACCCCGTTTAATTTTGGGGAGTAAGTTGCACAGTACTCCAATAGAAATCGACATGCTGCTGCTTTATAACTCCTCACCGCAAATCGATTTCTATGTGGACGAATTCCACCAGGTACAATCCCATCCACATGGTTATTACTGTATTCTGCTGCCGAATTTTCATGCGTAAATCCACAGCAAATCTATTGTTTGCATTCACCCTAATTAGATGTGCCACATGTGCATGGATTTTTGTAAGCCCCATTCAGATGAGACCGCAACAAATCTGCTGTGTTTCAATATCTTTTAAAGGGAACCTGTCCTCTACTTTTGTGCTGCCTGAGCAACTGGAAGTCTGAAATGGCTGCAAGTTACCTGTACCTAACCATGTGGGTTTTACCCTGAAACACTGTTACAGTACAGGGTAAAATGGCAGCTGAAGTTGGGCTGGGCAGAAATTGCCATGGATGAGAGAGAGGAGTCCAATGCACAACTTCTCCCAGTCCCCTCAGCTAATCTGACATCTTTTGCTCTTATTTTCCCCCAGGGAGAGAGCAGTCACTAGAGCTGAGAGGGCAGAGAAGAGCTGTGCAACAGCTCCCCTTCCACCCTCCCCCACAATGGGTCTGCCCTTACCTGGCCCATCACTACCAGCTGTTTTAAACTAGCTGACAAGATCCCTTTAAGGATGTAGTAATTTTTTCAAAGCATTAAAGGGGTGTTCCCATCTGACATATTAGGCTATGTTCACACAGTGTATTTGCAGGGCGTAATTACGCCCCGCAATTACGCGCGGGGCGGGAGCGGGCGACTGAGCAGTGGGCCGGCACTTCGCAGGCCCATAGACTTGAATTGCCAGCGGCGCGTATACGCCGCTAGAAAGTGACGTGTCAATTATCTCCCCGGCGGGGAGAGGAGACGTAATCCATAGTTCTCTATGAGAACTGTGAATTACCGTAATGAATGGGCCGCTTTCGGCCCGTAATTGGCGCACTTCGGCGCGTAATTACGGACCGAAATACGGCCCATTTTAAGCCGTGTGAACATGGCCTTAATGGTATATGGAAAGGATGTGTGAGATAGGTGCCAGGCCGTCCTCTGGGATCAGAATGGAGAGTAGTTTGTGCATGTACATCACACTGCACACCTCTACTCGGATCTCCTATAGAAAAGAATGGTGCTAACCTGTCATACCAAACGCAGCCTAGGGGTGATTATCAGTAGTTGCTTTGGGTTTCTTTACGTGGAATAGGTTGTATAAGTAACAAGGGTCTGCTTTTCTTCCCTGGAAACAGCACGACTCTTGTCCATTGTCTGTGTCTAGTACTGCAGGTCAGTCCCATCCACCTTTTGTAGTCAAGACAACCCTTTTAATGGGGAGGCCTTGTTCTGCCTAAGGAGGAAATGAAGCCGTAGTGATTTCTCTTTGAAGTGACAATGGATTTATGCTACCCTATCTCGGAGCAGAACGTGATAGAGGGAGAGAAGCTAAGTGTTATGATATATAGGCTTATATGATAGAGGAAAAGCTGAGCTCAGCTTCTCACCCTATATATCACAGAGCTCAGCTCCTCTCTTCTATCATAACCGTATATATCACAGAGCTCAGCTTCTCTCCCTCGATCATATAACCGTATATATCACAGAGCTCAGCTCCTCTCCTCTATCATATAACTGTATATATCACAGAGCTCAGCTTCTCTCCCTCGATCATATAACCCTATATATCACAGAGCTCAGGTTCTCTCCTCTATCATATAACCCTATATATCCGAGCTCAGCTTCTCTATCATATAACCCTATATATCACAGAGATCAGCTTCTATCATATAACCCTATATATCACAGAGATCAGCTTCTATCATATAACCCTATATATCACAGAGATCAGCTTCTATCATATAACCCTATATATCACAGAGATCAGCTTCTCTCTTCTATCATATAACCCTATATATCACAGAGCTCAGGTTCTCTCCTCTATCATATAACCCTACATATCACAGAGCTCAGGTTCTCTCCTCTATCATGTCTTTCTCTGAGGATAACATAAACCACCACATGAGTTTAATGCCTAAAATCCATAAAAAGACATTACAATTAGTCTGCTCTAGTCTCTGGTACCGTTTTGACTGGTTTTCTGTGTTCATAGAACTGCTTTCCACATTCTGCTGGTGGTTTAGCTGTATCATTTTTGTTCTTAGCTGCCACAATGCACTTGTGCATGGAAATAATCCATGAGAATTCAGGTGTTAGCTCTTATTACGCCACAATTGGCACCGTACATAAAGCAAAGCACTGTCATGTACACTATATTAACAATTTATAGTATTCACATTGGTTTGCTTAGTTTGTCAAATCCACTTATAACGAAGATCATGTTAAGTTATGGAACTGGGAGCATTTTGGAATAAATGTTAGGGTGTGTTCACACGGCGTAATTGCGGTGTGCATTTTGCCACGTGTTTGCCTAATATGGCCGAAATCCACAACTATGGTAATTCATAGCTTTCATAGAGAACTATGAATTGCGCCTAATCTCCCCCCGACATGTCGCTTCTTCACGGCGCTTATGTGCCACTGATAATGCAAGTGAGTGGGGCGCGTACTTCTAAAACACGCACCGTATTGCGGCGCGTACAGTATACGCCGTGTGAACATACCCTTAGAAATCTCCTTGGATAACCAAAATGTAGACGTGTTTCCAGTGTACTGTGTATGCTGGGAGCTGATCTTGAGGACTGTCTGCAGGGGATGTGGTTGTGCATACATAGCCCACATCTATTAGGACGTTCTAGAAATGTCCTACAGGGTTTGTAAACTTTACCTCAGCCAAACTACAGCCAAGATCCCTCCGATCAGCACTTAATCAGTTAATCTTACCCACAATGTATTAGATTAGTTAAAGCCTGACTAGTCCTGTTATTTATATGGAGCCCCTTAAAGGGAACCTGTTACTCACATTTGTCCTCCTGAACAGAGTATACGGTCCGGCAGTGTGTGGTAAAAAAACAATCAAAACCCCACATGCGCTTTTAACCACTATTCATCACAAAGCCTCTATTAAAGGGTTCTTTGCTTTGAATAATCCCCTTTGTTAGCTTATTTACAAGAAATCCTTCTATTTACAGAGTATCCTCTTGCTGTGTCCCCCAGTGATCAGCCGGCATCAGTTGTTTCCCTGTGGCGCCACCACAGGGGAAATGAAGCAATACACGGTGCTGATTTCAAATCAATGGTCTGGCTCAAATAAGACAGGTCCTCCAGAGTGAGACCCTTGTTAAAACCATTCTGAGCGAAGGCCGAGAGATGAGGATAATGAAGAAAATGCCCCCTATAGTGACTCCCTAATGGTGCTCTGTGAAAATGGGTTGCTAAACTGAACTACTTGAAAGTGATTATTCCCCCCAGTGAGATGGATCACCTGTTGAAAGAGTTAGTAATAGGTTTGATCCGCAGGTTTGACCACTGGGACCTGCACCGATCACCAGGACGATGGCCTCAAATCTGCTGTCTGAATAGAGAGATGGTGGAGTACAGAACTGTGCTATATTCTGAAGTATCGGGCAGTGATTGGCATCGCAGTGCTCTATTTAGATCAGGAATTTGGGAGCCTAAATAGCAGCTGATAAACGTACAAGTCTGTGGGGTGCAGCTGCAATCAGTGACCTCACCTGTTTCGGGGGTCTTTTACACGCACACTTTTTGTTGGCTTTTTGTCTTGTAACATTTAAAGTGCCTTTTTTTTCGGGGGGTTTTGCCATTGGTCACTAGAGAAGCCCACAGGGAAAATGTGCCAGAAGGGAATGCTCAACCCTGAGTATGCAGCATTAGAGGGGTTGTCTGTAAGGGCTTGTCCCCACTGCACGGGTTTTCACCCAGTTTTACAGACTGTGTTCAATCGGGTGTCAACTTTTAAAATGGACCTCTATGGAAAACCAGCGCAGCGATCCCCCCCTGCAGGGATTTTCCGCCGGACAGTTTTTCAGACCGCCGGCCGCCCGAAAAACATAGAACATGTTAATTCTTCTTCCCAGTTTAAGTGAGGACTATGAACACGTTAATGTGAAGGGGAAGGGCTTCTCTCTGCAAACCGCTGTCCCCTGGAGACCGTGTGCCCCAAAACAGTGCATTATGGTGGATTTCCCCCTGGTATTGCACTGTCCGTTGAAGGCCCCCCTAACCATCACCTCTGTTCCAGCAATGCTGCCTCTGGCCCTATCCCCAGGTGTGCACTGCAGCAGTCACATGTTTCTAATCGAAAGTGGAGGCTGCAAACAGTGATGTTGGGTAATGTCATAGGGCACAAGAGCCAGGGGAGAGAGGCGGCGAGCGCTTTTGGGTGTTTTGTTATTTTCTCCCCTTTAAAATTTTCTTGCTGAAGCTGGACACCCCCCCCCCCCCCCCTTTTTAAATTGTGGGGAGGGAGATTAAAGGGGTTGTCTCACTACATTGATTCATCTGACCTCAGTCCTATTTTCTTGGCTTCATTTTGAATTTAAGGGCATGTTTACTGGCCTTCACTAGGCTGCAGTAGAAGCCAGATCTGTAGCTATAACAACCAGTGCTCACAGCCTATCATGAGAGATCAAACAGGTCTGTAGCTATAGCAACCTGAGGAGCTGGTGCAGCCCATACAAGAGGCGATATCTCAGAATAGGTAGGACACTGTTAATGGACACATATTGCAAAGAGACTTGTCTATGCAAGATCTTGAACATAAAAAGCAATCCTTGTAGCGAGACAACCCCTTGAAAGATGGGTAGAAGGATTGAGATGTTGAATTTCAACACAAATCCCTTTTGTCCATAGAGATAAGCTACTGCCAGTTAGGTCTGGAAGTAGCTATTTCTCCCCATTGAAAGAACTTTCAGAATTGCCTGGATGGGTTGAAGGAATAATTCAATTGCAAAAACTCCTCAGGCTGACAAAAGTGAAGGGAACCTGTCCCAGTGATCATCCTATGTGATCTGCGGGCAGCATGTTATAGAGCAGGAGGAACTGAGTAGATTGGTATATGGTTCTGCTTTCTTGGTTTCATTTTGAATTCAGGGGTGTGTTTTCTGGCTTCCACTAGGCTGCAGTAGAAGCCAGGTCTGTAGCTATAGCAACCAGCACTGTCCCTCTATCAGGAGAGATCAAACAGGTCTGTAGCTGTAGTGACTTGAGGAGCCGATGCAGTCCATACAAGAGGGGATATCTAGGAATAGGTAGGACACGGTTAATGGACACATATTGCAAAGTGACTTGTTTTTGCAAGATCTTTAACATAAAAAGCAATCCTTGTAGTGAGACAACCCCTGTAACTAAATATCCGCTCCTCCTGCTCTAGAACATGCTTCCAGCAGATCTGATGGCATGTTCAATGTGACCGGTTCTCTTTAAGCAGGAAAAAATTCTGCACCATCTATGCTGACCTAAGGCTATGTCTACACAGGAATACCATCAGATTTTCAGAGGATCCAGTATTTTGAAGCTGCCGAGAATCCGACAATACACTGTGCTGTTTAGTCGGCAATGAAAAACCCGCGCTGAAGTCTATACAACATGGGTTTTTAACCGCTGCAGTTTGCCAGTGGTTTCCCATACATTCAATTGTACGGGCTGAAGGCAAATACTACAAACTGAGTTTTTTGTGCAAATCGGTGCCAAAAACCACCATCCTGCATAGGACAAGATGCCATCGGCTTTCCGACTGTGTTTTTGTCCTATGCTGTGTAGCCCTAGACTTCTATGGGCGTTTGTGTCCTCATGTGCATTTTGTGGGCTCTTAGATCAGTGGGGGCTGGACTTGCGTTTAGCGTAAGGTCATGGAAATAACCACACCCTATGTAATACATGAGGATCTCTAATGTCCCCAGAACTCATCATTAGAACTGAACTCGCCTGGTGTCACTCTTTCCAGCTGAGTACCATAAGCCTTTTATGTCGGGTGTGTTGGGTGTTCAGATGATTTACTGCTCCTATAAATCAAGGAGCCTCCTCAATAGAATAGTGACTAAATATGTTCTGGCTACCTGAATAGTTTTCAGTAGACTCTGATGGGAGATATTCATCAAAAGAATTGGAGACGCCACTACCCAGATTGCAGTTCTATCAGCTGGTTTTAAGAAAGGAAAGGACAAGATGGCTGAGCGGCTTCTTATTTGCACTATTTCTGATCAGTCTCCCATAAGTAGTCATGAAGGTAACAATGGGTAAGGCCTAAATGCTTGATCAAAGACAACCTGTGACACCTCCTGACCTTTCTGGTTTCGTAAATCCTTATGTTCCCTGTGAGATCATTTCTGGAGCCTCTTCTCTTATAACTGTTGTTCCTCTGTTATTCCTCCTAGAAACTCATTACTGAATTGGATGGATGTTCTAGTTTTCGGAAGGGTGTTTCCCTGCACATGCTGACTGTTGGCACTGACTATGTCAGACTCTAGGGATACCCTATAACTCTCCTCTTACCTCCAATTTTTAACACCCAGATGAGATTGGTAATGAATTTCTAGAAGGAAAAACAGCACAATACAGAGTTCTAAGAGAAGAGGCTCCAAAATTGTCATTTCACAGGGAACACAGGGATTTACTAAACCAGCTTTTTGGGAGATGTCACAGGTACTAGATCCATGAGATGCTCACTCCATAAAAGCAGGGTAGCAGCCCTTCTGATGGTCTCGCCACCATATGATCTCTGTATTATGGTGCCTGTAATCTGCCAGATTAGTAACCTCAAGTCATTTTCTGTCAAACCTCCCAACTGGCCTGTCCAATCTGTCAGTACATAGTTGTTGTCATACAGCCTAAACAGATGACCAAATTGCACACTTCACTAGCAACCAACCAACCACTGGAAAACCCTAATGTTTGGACCAACCAATAATGTGAATACCAACAGGACGCTTTGTAACTTTCTCCATTGATAACTCTTCTAACGTGGACTTGACTTTTGTGTAGACAGCTGAGGTTGCCTTGTCAAACTTGAAGAGCAAGTATGAGAATGAGAAGGCGCTCATATCCGAGACGATGCTGAAGCTGAGACACGAGTTAAAGGCCCTGAAGGAGGACGCTGCCACGTTTTCATCCATGCGCTCGGTGTTTGCAAGCAGGTACCGTATGAGTGGTTGTTCAGAATGGTTGTAGAAGAAAAACTTTGTTGTAACAACATATAATTATATAGCTTTATATTCGTTTAGACATCAATGTAAGGCTATGTTCACACAGCTTAAATTGGGGCGCATTTCGTGGCGTACTGCGCTCTAATACGAGCAAAATGTGCCCCAGTCATTACGGTAATCCACAGTTCTCATAGAGAACTATAGGTTACGCCTCCTCTCCCTGGGCTTACAATGCGACGCACGGGGAGACAAGTGACGTGTTTATTCACGGCACTTGCGTTTCGTGAGTAATGAATCTATTGGACCGCCGGGATGCCCCCCACCTTGGCGGGAGTACGCAAACACAGAGCGGAATTGTGGGGCATACTGTATGCCCTGCAATTACCCGTTTAAATTTCGCCTAAGAGCGTATTCAAACATCTGAGTTCATAGTAAAAATGGCATAGACTTACTACAACTTCATAAAAACGTGTGAATAAGCACTAAAATGATCTGCATCCCTTTGTCGTCTCTGTAGCTTCCATTGCCTGCGTAGCATTTTTTCTTCTGTTCAGGTCAATAGTTGCATGCAGAGCAGGGGACTTAAATTCTCTTGCCCTCTCTGGCCCTTTATACAGGGTTTCTGAGTAAAAAGCAGAGTACAATCCTGGTGGGAGTACCAGAAGGATAGTGACAGTCCTGCTCACCCCACCAACATTCGATAATTGGCAGTTTGCTTTGTATGCATTCTGATACAGTGAAAGCTGCCCATCTCTGTATATGTACAAGGTAATTGGGAATCTTACTATCTCTCCTCGGTCCCCTTTTTTTTTTTTTTTTTTTTTTTTTTTTAAATTTTTGCATCCTCCCAAATTTTCCCTGCATTTTTGGAATCCTGCTCAAAAGCCCACATAAAAACCTGAAAGACCAGAGCTAAAGCTTCTCTCTTTGGGATCATATCCAAACTGCCCCCGACGGGAAAGGGCCCATGGACCTGCAGCGACTTATTTAAAAACCCCTCCCCCTCCTTCCCTTTCCCTCAAAGGGCCCCCATACAGAAATTTTCCCAAAATCAGGTGACTTTTTACATGCTACCCGGGACCAGAAAATTTTTAAATACATTTTGGTTTGGGTGGGAAAACGGCAAATAAGAATGGGGGCCCGGGCCTTTTTTACTAAAGGGATTTGAATAAAAAAGCAAGTAAATTTCCACGGGAGCCCCCAGGAGAGATAGTGAGAGTCCTGCTTCACCCTGCCAAAACCCAGTGATTGGAGTTTTGTTTCTGCGCACGGTTTTTTCTGATCCCGGGGAAAAACTGCCCCCCCATCCTTTATGTGGCGGGCGGTGACCCAGGACTTTTTCCTATCTCTCCTAAAAGTTTTTGGTCGGGAAAGTTAAAACTTTTTCATAAAAAAAACCAAAGAAAACAAAATTCTCGGGTTCACTATTTCACCCATTTTTTCGGGTATTTAGGGCAAAAAAAATTACATCAATGATTTTGCTGCTAAAAATTCAGGGGGTTCATAGGTGAAAAAAGGCCAAAAATTTAAACCTCCTTTTCATCTCCTCCTCGGGGGCCCTCATATCAGGTTAATAGTTGTATTTAGTGCAGAAGACGGGGTTTTTTTTTGTTTTGTTTTTTAAATATATATATATGTACGTACGTTTCTGGGAACACAGCCAACAATAATAGTTAAGTTCATCTTTGCCTGAGAAACTGATAATTGCTAGTGGGGTCCTGAAATATTCAGCTTTTTAATATAAAAGTTTCTTACCTCTGCTTTTTATAGGTGTGACCAGTATGTTAACCAGTTAGAGGACATGCAGCGCCAGCTTGTGGTAGCAGAGGATGAAAAGAAGACATTGAATGCCTGCTACGGATGGCTATTCAACAGAAACTGGCCCTCACTCAACGCTTGGAGGGACGGGAAGTGGCTCAAGATACCTCAAAGTCAAGTCGCTCAAAATCTGTCACAAAGACCAAAACACGATCTTCAAAACCAAAAGTGAACTGGTATGTGGTGACACTGATCAGGTGAAATGCAAAGCAGGGGGTTATTCAGGGGTGATAATGTAACGTGAGACGGCGGCACTTTTTATTTTTTAGGATTGTGTTGGTGCAGTTCATCGCTTTATCATAGAGAAAAGTTTGCTGGTCTGTGGTCCACTGTTTTTCTAAATGAGGACCTAGTGATGAGTTGATTGCTGTAGGTTCTGCCACTGAAACACCGAACTGCTAGTTTTTTATTGGTGGGATTGGGTGCAGGCAAAATGTGGAGATATGCAGCACCCAATAAAATGAATTTGTAGGGCTAGGATCCAACGGTATCACAACTGCAGACCAACAGTGATTGCCAATGACTACAAATGTGCTTCAAGTTTGCTGGTGACATCACTATTTCTTCTGTAAACTCGTATGGGTATGTTCACACAGCGTATTTGCGGCATGTAATTGTGCTGCAATACGCCACAAATACGGTAATTCATAGCTCGGATTGAGAGAGAGGATTACCCGACGTTTTCCCCAGTGTACAATATGGGAAAAATGAAAGTCAATGAGAGCCTACTGTCAGCAGTTTAGAAGTACACACTGGCCAGTACGTACTTCTAAAACATCCGGCGTATTGTGTGTGAATATACCCTATGGCTAATGGTGGCTGAAATGTTGTCTGCATGTGGCTGCCGCACCGTTCGCCCCAGCCTAACCACGTAATGATTGGTTATGCTTATTTCTTCAGAGCAGAATACATAATCTTGTTCCTGTACATGTCCAGGGTATACTTATCCCATCATATCCCTCTGACAAAGGCTCAAAATTAGGGGTGAACAGAGCTTTACAAACTGCCCCTCTATAATTCTGATAGAGGGGCACTGGAGTCTCCAATATAAGTCAACTTGTGCTAATAGGACATATGGACGGGGTTTCCTCCACCTGAATGTCCCCTTTACCTGAATTATGTGGGGGGAAGATGAGGTAGGATAAAGGGAACATGTAGTTAGCAGAACCCCCTGTCCATGTGCCCTATTAGCATGGGGACTCCTGCATTATGCAAACAGAGGAGCAGTCATCAGTGTTCAAATAGAGGGCCCTGAGCAGAGGGGTCTCTCCATATGCCATAACACATTTATATCATAATAGAGGGCTTCTGCAAACTGCATGTCCCCTTTATCTGACCTCTGCATAATTTTAGGTAAAGGGGGCATGCAGATAGGAGATACAGATATCCCATTGGGGGCCCTTTTCCCTAGTATCCCTTTTATTTTGCATCTGCATAATTCAGGTAGAGGAGTGTGTCCACAATGTGTCAATGGGGAGGGAATCTCTGAACTGCAGGCCCCATTTATTTTCAGTGGTAAGATGAGTGAGGATAATGCGGTTAAATGGGACCTGCAGTTAGGAGAATCCCTCCCCATATGCCCCACTGACACACATTGACATCATATTCTGTACACCTGCTCAGTGCCCTTCTACTGGAATTATGCAGATGCAAGATATAGGGGCACTGGGGAAAGGATGTCCGTCTGTGCCAATGGGGCGTAAGCACAGAGTTTCTCCTAACTGGATGTCCGCTTATCTGAATTATGCAGAAGTAAGACAGAGGGGCACAGAGTCCATGAAATCTGCTAATCGGGCCTATGGAGAGGGGGTTCTTGTATCTGCATGTCACCTTTATCTTACCTCTGCATATCGCAGCTAGAGGGGCACTGAGCAGAGGAGTCTTCAGTCTGGTGTCAGTATGTGCTAGTGAGGTATATGGAGAGGGGTTCTCCCATCTGCAGGTCTCCTGTATCTTCATATATATAACCCAGTTAATCTCCAGTTGTACATACTGTCCTGCTCCAGAAGTTACAATCCTTTGATGCTGCGTTGTTTTCTTCCTTTTCACAGAGTATAATTGCTTCCATTATCCCGGCCTCAGGATTCTCCCGCACCTACACTTCTCTGCATGTGACCAGCAGCCAAGAATACATTCCCACGTACAAGCCTTTGAAGAGGTCACGCACAACATTAACCAGCTGCACCCACGTCCTGCTTGGAGCACATGTGATTCCTTCCCCTCCTACTAATTTCTAGAGCTTTGGTTCCTTAGCAGAAAATTTTGTTTTGGGAGATAAACATGTAATTTTGTTTTAACTTGAAATATTTTATCAGTTTAAGAAAATATGTATATAAAGTTTTTATTTTGGAAAGTGCCTTAAAACGGTTGAAAGTCGACTAACTTATTTTAAAGTCTTTAAAAGAATCACTAATATGGTTTCTATGTGACTTTGCGATCTGTTTTGTAATTCTAGAATCGGATGTTTAGTTTTTCTGTATCTTTTTTGATGACGCTTACATGTGTGGAGACAGTGTTGAACCACCTGTTCTGGAAATGATTGGCATTTATGTAGTGGCCTATGATAAGTAGATATGGGTGATAGTATTGGTCCTGGCTAAATGTGAAGCTCCACTGTTTGGTGCTTCTGTATTAGATAACTATATTGTGAGCAGTTCCCTAAGGGTGCTTTCACACGGTGCGTTTTTGGTGCTTTTTTTCTATGTTTTTTGTGCAGGAAGGCATAGCAATTAATGCTGTACATTGCTGCACGAAAACCGCGGTAATTACCGTGATTTTCGTGCAGCAATGTACAGCATTAATTGCTATGCCTTCCTGCACAAAAAACGCACGGTGTGAAAGCACCCTAATAGTATACCTTAAACTCTCTTTATTGAGGTGCTGACTTTAAAGGGAACCTGTCAGAGGGTTTTTGCTGCTCTGAGACCAGGTTATTGTATGAAAAGAAAAGCTGAGCTCTGTGATAATTCTGTTTTGAAGTAGGATTTCTGAGTAAGTAGCCAAGTAAATCCTGATAGGAGTCCTAGGAAAGACAGGGTATGTTCACACGGCTTGTTTTGTCGTGTAATTGCGGGCGTATTGCACTTAATACGCGGCAAAATGCACCCCGCGATTGCGGTAATCCATAGCTCTCAGATCGTATTGTACGTGCGGTGGAGTGACATGTCAATAATCGCCACGAGTAATGCATGTCAATGGGACTGGTGGGCTGCCGGCCCCTCCGTGCATCGGGAGTATGCGATGATCAGTGTGACTCCCAAATCACCCGGCGTATACTGTACGTGCCGCAATTGCGCCATGTGAACATCGCCTAAGGCGATGTTCACACGGCTTATTTCAGAACGTATTTACGTCGGATTTCCGATCATAAATACGTTCTGAAATCAGTTGCAATTAAGTGTCACTAAGAAATCCGGCCCAATAATTGACATGCACATTGTTTTTCCGGCCGTACTGCGGCCGCAAATCCGCGGCGACAATACGGTACGGAAATACTTGTCGTCTAAACGATGACACGTATTTCCCATTAAAAGCAATATTTTATTGCCTGCAACGTATTTCAGACTGATTCCGGCCATAAATACGTTCTGAAATAAGCCATGTGAACAACGCCTATCAGTCCTGCTTCCTCTGCCTACACTGAGTGATTAACGGTTTACTCTGTATACACTGTGGTGCAGAGAAAGCTGTCAATCTGTGCATGTGGCCAGGATAGGCAGGACTCTCACCATCTCTTCTAGGAGTCCTGCTCTAAATCCTATAAATCTAAATATCACGATTCAGCTTCTCTTATTCTATCGCGTCCTGTTCTCGGACAGGGCAGCAGAAATCACCTGGCAGATTCGCTATAAATGCACAATTTCTGAGCAAATTGTTAGATGAGAGAAGTATAAATCCTTCATTTCCACTTTTTTGTATTTACTGTATTTGGCTCAAAAAAAAACAAAAAAACATTGCAACTGTTTGTGAATCCAGCAAAAGGACTTTAGCACTCAAGTATATTGTGGGCTCCATTCAAGCTCTGAGTGGGACTTGATGTGGCCCTACCGCACCTCTGTACAGAATACACCTCAATATTAAGTCTGGGCCTCATTTATCAAAACTGTAAAAGTCTTTGTTGCCCACAGCAACCAATCAGAGCTCAGCTTTCATTTTATGCTGCTCTGAAAAAAAAAATGAAAGCGGAGTGCTTGTTTGTTGCTACGGGCAACAGACTGTTTCTGCTAGGCCGTTTTGATAAATGTGGTCCAATAGGTGCAGCATCCCCATTGATTTGCTGCAGGGTTCTCCTCGCATAACTAGTGTTCAATTAAAAGGTAAGCATTACTGCTAAATAGTGTTAAAATATTATAGTGACCTGTCAGACGTTTAGTTGGATAGAGGTATGGGTGCGGAGATCCCCACTGATCAATAGAATGAAGGAGCAGAAGCCCTCGTCTGTGTACAGCTCCATTGAAGTTCACACCACACGCTTAGCTCTGCAAGAGAAGAGAGTAGGTGACCAGAAACTGGGGTATATAGTATTCAGCTGACACTTTCTGCCCCTTCATTTTAGCAGATGATGGGGGTCTTGATTCCCAAACCCCCACCAAAGCTTGGCACATCATTATGACGAATTATAAGCATCTGTGAAAATGAGTAACCTTTAAATCAAGTGTTAAATATAAAATGAGAAGGGTGCCCATCAGTAATTTGTTTATAAAAGGTGGGCACAAGGTCATCAGCCTGATCGCCTTTGGGTGCTTTCACACAGCGCAGTTTTGGTGCAGTTTTAACTGTGCTCCAATTAAACTGTCTTTATTACCAGCAAGCTTCTCTCAGTTGTCTAAGTTGTCCAGAAAGGTGTTTCAAGTAAGTACTCAATGACTGTGTTTGAAGTCTTGTGGATTAGAAACACTCACTTTCCAAACAGGTTAGATAAGTGAAAGAAGCTTGCTGGTAATAAAGGCAGCTTAATTGGAGCACAGATAAAACTGCGCTGTGTGAAAGCACCCTTCAAAAATTACCAGTCCCTCTGGAGAATCGATTAGTGTTTTGAAATGGGTCCTTCTCTTAATCCTCAATAAGGAATTTGAGTATTAACGTTTTTTAAAGGGATCCTGTCAGCTGGAATCTGCTGCCTAATCACAACAGCATGAAATAGCTGCAGGTTTCTGATACTGTGCATCGTTAGGGATTGAAACAACTGGTAGAGTTGGGTCAGGTACAGTGAGAAGCCCCCCAAGGCCAGGAGAGAGGAGTCCGATGTGCGGTTTATCCCCACACCTCATATACTGAAACTCATGAAACTGACAGCTGTCTCCATTGTTTGTACAGAAGGAAAAACCTATCAATTAAGCTAGGGGGGCAGGCAGAAGCCGCACCTCAGACTCCTCTCTCCCAGCAGCAGCGACTTCTAAGCTAGACCCCTTTGGAAATAAGTTATCAGTTTCTCACTCTACACAATTGGGAATTGCATCCTGATCTATTCCTTAATTTATTACTAGAATTACAGTGGTGACGGTGTTATTTATCCTGCAGGTGCACTTACATAGCCTGTTATGCTGCTCTGCTTGTAAAGAGGATAATTCCTTTGAATTAGGTCATACTAATAAAATAAATTGCTCATATAGTATTAAGTGTGTTTTTCTAAGCTTATATGGGAACTTTTTACCTAGACCAGATCTAATGACCTGGTAGTCATCCTTTTAAAGGTTCAGCCATCGTCTAACACTGTTAAAAACCTGCAGAATAACGGATATAACAACAAGTGTCAACTTGTTGTAGGTTAGCTTAGATCCACAAACCACACCTTGGTCATCTGCCGGACTGTCCTGAAATAGAAGATGGCAAAGAGAAGTTTGAGGGGTTTTCTCCTCGTTGAGAGGGATTCAGTGATGAAGTTGGTGACCCGTTGACTACTGACAGGTCAACTTCACTGAACACTGAAGCAGATGTTCAATAAATTTTTGGGACTTTGAAGTTCAATTGTGTCTTGTGTTCTTTGTTAAGGCAGATATGGAATATGTTATAACTAAACCTCTTCCTTCAGGAGCTGCCAGGGTTGGAGGTTGGATCACCACCATTCATATTAAAAGGATGTGTTGATCATCCTGTGAAAGGCTTAGTTCAGAACCTCTGGTAGATCTATCAGATTTGATGGCGAAAATAGCAGCACGCTGCCCTGTTTTTCCCATCAAAAGTATAGACTACAGCACAGAACTTTATGTACACTTAAAGAAAGAAGGCTGTAAATCACCGATAACCCTGCCTACTGGACGCCTTAACCCAGAATAAGCATGGACTTAAATATAAATTGTACGGAGTCTTTTCCCACAGAGCTATATATCAATCTGTGCACCTCTTCCTGCAGGATAGATAGCATGTCCAATGTGACAGGTTCCCTTGAAAACCTTTTTCCCTTGACAAAGCCATAGCAGTGGTGAAACATGTTGGGGAGGGGAGGGCATTGCAGTTTTAAAAAGCAGCAGACCAGATCTCTGTCAGCTTTCCCACTGCAGGAGTTAGCTGCAAATGAAAGATTGTCTGAAGGGTCTGAGTACATAGAGCCCTAAGTAAGACCCACTATACATGCAGATAGCAATTCACCTCCCTATGCAGCCTTCAAGCAAGAGACAGACTGCGTGCGTGCGTGCGCTTGTGTGTGTGTGTATATATATGTGTATATATATGTGTATATATATGTGTGTGTGTGTGTATATATATATATATATACACACACACACACACACACACAAACTGAGCCCGAGAGAGATTTTATTAGGCAGATAGCGACTCCCTTAGTAGCACTAAAGCAAGAGACAGTGTGTGTATATATACATATGAGATTAGTTCTGACTAGTGATGAATATAGGCGTTTACATTATAATCAGCAGCTAATAATTAACCCCCTGTACAATTTGGTGAACTTACCTGAAAGACTCAGTGGGATGTAGTTCACAGTTGCAGGTTGATTTTGGTCGTCTAAATTGACAGGGACGGCCAGCAATGAAACCCTCTTAAATTTTGGTGAACTAATCTGAAAGACTTAGAAGGGTGTAGTTCGCAATAGTAGGTTGTTGTTGTTGGTCTAAATAGACAGTGACTGCAAGTTAAGAATATGTGAGGGCCAATATATTTTTGTGGGAGTATTAACAGGTTAAAGAGCCCTAGAAGATTGAAACCAGTTAGAAAAGCATTTGAGTAGGTTTGTGAGAGCCAATTTAATCTGACAGCAAGGCTAAAACAGTGCCTGCAGGTGAAATATGTGCCAACTAGCATCTATTTTTCAGTTTGATTAGGGCAGAGGTTCCCAACCCTAGTCCTCAAGGCACACCAACAGGTCATGTTTTCTGGCTTTCCTTAGCATTGCACAGGTGAAGTCATTATTGTCAGTGCATTCTGTGGGAGATCTTGAAAACATGACCTGTTGGTGTGCCTTGAGGACTGGAGTTGGGGAACACTGGATTAGGGTACTCTGCTCTGTGTGTGAGACAGTGACTGAGCACAGTGGGTGATAAATCTAGCACTTGGCCTTTAATAATAATAATAATAATCTTTATATAGCGCCAACAAATTCTGCAGCACTTTACAATGTAGAGGGTATAATTACAGACAAAAGACAGACATTACACAGTGAAAGCTACTTACAGATGAGACAAGGTGTGAGGGCCCTGCTCGCAAGAGCTTACAATCTGAGGGTGCCTGGGTCAGACAAAGGGGGAGAAGTGCTAAATTTACAATTGCCCAGCCATGTTTTATAAATATGGGGAGGTTTACATAAAAAATGGGCGAACCTGCCACCCTGACAGTACATCTATATACAGATAAGTGCCTGTGAGTGCCCTAGTGTAGGAAGTGATAGAAGGTGGGGGTCTAGCAATTAGGGATTTTGGTAGGCCTGCCTAAGAAGATGTATTTTCAGGACACTCTTAAAACTGAAGGCTAGGATTGTGCCTGATGGTAGGTGGTAGGATGTTCCAGAGAATGGGTGCAGCACGTGCAAAATCTTGAAGACGGGCATGGGAGGTTCGGATGATTGTGGTCTGTAGTTTGATGTCCGTACCTGAGCGAGCAGGGTGGTAGACAGATGAGGGAGGAGATGTATGGGTGTGCAGCACTGTGGAGAGCTTTATGGGTGAAAGTAATTAGTTTATGCTGAATTCTGTACTGGATTGGCAACCAGTACAGTGACTGACACAGGGTAGAGGCATCAGTATAGCGGCTGGAAAGAAAGACAAGCCTTGCTGTTGCATTCAGGACAGATTGGAGAGGGGAGGGTTTACAGAGTGGGAGACCGATAAGCAGGGAGTTACAGTAGTCATGACGAGAATGAATAAGACCAACAATGAGAGTTTGAGTTGTTTCCACAGTGAGAAAAGGACGGATTCTGGAGATGTTCTTGAGGTGCAGGTGACCGGAGCGGGCAAGGGATTGGATATATGGGGTGAAGAACAGATCAGAGTCTAGTACAACCCCAAACAGCGGGCCTGCTGCCTAGGTGTTATGGTGATGCCACACACAGAGAGAAATAGCAGGTGCGGGTTGGTTAGTAGATGGAGGGGAAAAACAAGAAGTTCAGTTTTAGTAAGGTTCAGTTGGAGATAGAGGAATTGAAGTCAAAGACAGCGGAAAGTCAGTCACTGGTGTTCTGTAGCAGGGAGGGAGTGAGGTCTCGGGAAGAGGTGTATAATTGGGTGTCATCAGCATAGAGATAGTACTGGAAGCCAAATCTACTGATGATTTGGCCAATGTCTAGATTGAGGAAAGGACCAAGAACCGACCCCTGAGGGACCCCAACAGCAAGAGGGAGAGAAGATGTAGAACCTGCAAATGAGACCCTGAAGGAGCAGTCAAAGAGGTAGGAAGAGAACCAAGCAAGAGCAGTGTCCTGGAGGCCAATGGTGCTGAGCATGCTGAGGAGAAGGTGGTGATCAACAGTGTCAAATGCTGCAGAGAGATCCAGAAGAACCAACAACGATTAGTTGCCCTGTGATTTAGCAGTGTGGAGGTAATTAGAGACTTTAACTAGAGCAGTTTCCGTGGAGTGTAGGGTGCGGAACCTGATTGTAGAGGATCGAGAAGTTACCAGAGAGGGGATTAGGTGAGAGTAGACCAAGCCTTCCAGAAGTGTAGCGATGAAGGGAAGGTTAGAGACTGGTTGGCAACGCAGGATGGGTCCAGAGAGGGCTTTTTTTTTTTTTTAGTAAGGGGGTTATAGTAGCTTAAAGGAGGATGGAAAGATCCCAGTGGGGGGAGAGAGAGAGGGGTTACAGATTGCAGTTATGTGAGAGAGGACAGCTGGAGAAATAGACTGGACAAGGTGGGAGGGAATGGGGTTGCTAGAGCAGGTGGTGGGACAAGCAGACAAGAGAAGCCTGGATACTTCATCTTCTGTCATTGGGTCAAGAGCTGAGAGCAGCCTAGAGGACGTGCGGGGAGGGACAGGATGGGTGCTGCTTGGGGTTTGTGATGAGCTGTTATGCCGGATACTGTCAATTTTGTCTTTGGAGTGGCCAGGTCTTCAGCACAGAGGTCAGTGACCAGGGTCTGAGCTTTAGGTCTGATGGAGTGGAAAGTGTCAAACAGGCGTTTTGGTTTGTTGTATAAGGTTGAGATGAGGAAGGCGAAATAGTTTTGTTTGGCGCAGCGAGGGGTAGTGTGGTAAGTCCTGAGCATAAATTTATAGTGGAGAAAGTCTGCAGGTAGCTCTGACTTTCTCCACAGATGCTCAGGACACCTGTAACATCACTGCAGATGGCGAGTCTGAGGTGTGTGCCAAGGCTGCGTGCGTCTGACTGGTGGTGTGTGAGCGGTGCCAATATGTCCAGGGTGGTTGTGAGAGTTTCATTGTAATGTTTGACAGCCGGGTTAGGACAGGAGAGGGAGGAGATTGGGGGTAGTGAGGACTGTATGGTGTCTGAGTTCCTGGGTGTTAATGGAGCGGATATTTCGGAATGTGTGATGGGCAGGTGTGTCCAGAGATGGGTGAGAATTATTGATAGTAAAAGAGATAAGGTTATGATCAGAGAGAGCATAAGGAGAATTGGTGAGGTTAGAAATTTATGATAGATGGCAGAAGACCAGATCAAGAGTGCCATTCTTGTGGGTGGGAGAGTCTGTAAACTGCGAGAGGCCAAGAGAAGAGGTTAGTGGAAGAAACTGAGAGGCAGAAGGAGATATGGGGTCATCAATGGGGATGTTGAAATCACCCAGGATGAGAATGGGTATTTCTCAAGAGACTAAATAAGGGAGCCAGGCAGCGAAATGATTCAGAAACTGGCGGGGTGAGCCGGGGGTCTATACACAACTGCGACTCTGATGGAAAATGGCCGAAGGTCTAATGGTGTGGACTTCATAGGAGGGGAAAATGAGGGAGGGTGCGAGAGGAATTACCTGGTAAGTGCAGTGTGGAGAGAGAAGTATGCTGACTCCTCCACCCTGCCTGTTCTCAGGTCTGGGGGTGTGGGTGAAGTGTAGGCCACCATAGGTGAGGGCAGCAAGGGAAGCGATGTCAGAGTGCTGGAGCCATGTTTCTGTGAGGGCCAGCAGGTTGAGGAAATGAGAAAGAAACAGGTCATGAACAGCAGTGAGTTTGTTGCCAACAGATATGGCGTTCCACAGAGCACATTTAAAAGGGGCAGGAAAAGAAGTACAGCTAATAGCGAGCAGGTTAGCAGGTTTCTATGGAAGGAGGAGGTGGGATGAGCAGTAAAGGAAGGAGGGCCGGGGTGAGGAGAGATGTCACCTGCAGCGAGAAGCAGGAAAATGAAAAGCGACAGCAGATGGTTCAGTGATTTGTATGAGCGGCGCTTGTGTGGCACTATGCAAGCAGGCAATTTGGGGTAGTTAAATAGGGAGAAAAGTGTGTGGGATGCATACATGGGTGAGGGGAGGAGAAAGGCGCTGATATGGATAGAATTGTCAGGGGGTGAGACTGGATGGTACAGTAGAAGGGAGATGGCTGCAAGGTAGATAGCATTGGTAAGCATGGTGAATGTGTTGTGGACTCTAAAGATAGGTACTTGCAAAAAGCAATCCTCCTGGCCCCCTTATGCCCACTTCTGTCCCATTTTGGTCCTATTTCTTCAAATCACTTACAATCTATCAGTTTCAAATCATGCAGTGCTCTTTAGCCTATCAAGGTTCATTCAGCTTAGGATACAGCCATTAGGCTTTACATTCAACCTGTAAATAAAAACCAGTTGTCTCATTGGATTTTGAGCCACTTGGCTAGACTAGTTAAATAAGTTATTATAGAAATCTGGTGCTGCAATGTTAAACAAGAAGCTACTTTTACAGTTTTTTTTTTTTTGATTAATAATGAGTTTATTTTTGTTGAAGGAAAAGGGTATGTTCACACACCGTACTGCGCCACATACTGTATGCGCCGCAATAGGCCGGGTGTTTTAGAAGTACTCGCTGGCTAGTGCGCACTTCTAAAGCGCAGGGGGGGCTGGCCCATTCACTTTTATTATCACTTCTCTCTCCCGGCGTACAATACGTGTGCATTGTACGCCAGGTGAGATTGACATAATTCATAGCTCTCTGAGCGTATTGAAGCACATTTCACCGCATACTGAAGCACAAATACACGGTGAAATGCACCCCACAATTACGCCGTATAAACCTATCCAAAGGTTTTGTTTGCCGATGACAAATTTTGTTTTCGTTTCGGGTTCTTTTGTAGTCACTGTGAAAGGCAATGTTTTTCTCTCCCTCATAGGTTCCTTGAGAATCCTCTTGCACATTCCGTCAGAAATCCCAGGCAGAACCGTGCAGCACCCCGCTCTATTTTGTCAGGTAAAATGGTGGACACCTTGATTTGATTGAAACCCAACAGACCCCCATTATATTCAATGGAGTTCATCAGGTGCCACTGCTTTCCATCATTTTACAGATTCAGCACTGAAGTCATTTTCTTTACTTGCTCCTATTTTGCTAGCAGGGTGTTCCCATTTCTGGCATATCAGGATGCTAAGGAGAGAAGTGTGACCTCTCTGTTTTGAATAAAGATTTGCAGGGGTTTATGATGAGGAAAGGACTCAAGTCCTGGACTTTTATGGTTTGCCCTATCAATGTGACCATAAATATCTGAAATTAAAATACCCCTTTAAATCAGATCTGATAACAGAATGTGGAGTCCAATGTAAAGGCACAAATGACAGCTACCGATCTATACTTTCAGTCGTAAAATGGCATGAAAAATTTTAATTTTTGGCTAATGGGGGCACAGAAAGAATGTAGCAGACCAAGTTTAGAGTCCGTTATATTAATGCAGTGAGCTTAGACTGGACCACATACTGTGCATTTAGATTAGCTTTAAAGGGAGACTCCTAAGTCTGACACGTAGGTGCAAAGAATACAGGACATGATACAGGGATTTTATTTGGTGTTCTTTGGCCCCCTGTTGCCTATACAATTTACAAGCACTAGTGTCTTACTTTTGGTCAGATTATTAGTTGGAGGACCCTCTTTGATCCAGTGCCTAATGACCTATTCAAAAAACTGATATTACTAACCTGAAAAGCAGCATAGGCCAAACTTTATAGAGATGAGTAAATCTAGGAAATTATTGTGTCAGAAAAACACCTGCAAAGTCAGATTTGCTCATCTCTCACTAGTGCATCTCTGAATGTTCAGTGACTATCGCATATTACTGATTTATCTGTATTCATGTGGGCACTACCTTAAAGGGGGTTTATCAGTTCGTGTGTTTCCTTGTACTTTCAGTTTCTCAGCTCCTAAAATCCAGGGGCGTTTCTTACCCTCCCAGCTTACTGTTTAACTGAAGGGGGATGACATCCTCCCCTTTCACTGTTGGTGTTCGCTCCCGTGTCAGTGGGGTAGATTTATCAAAAGTGTCTTACTTTTAGACAGTGTAAACTTAGACAGTCTTAAAATGCGCCAAATTTATCATAGTGTTGATAAATCTGGCGCAGGTTAGAACGGTCCAGTCTGTTTGTACCATCTTTAAGTTGGCTTACTTTTACGCCAGAATTTGGTCGCACATCTTGGCGCATTTTTTGTCACATTTAAGCCACGCCACTTTCTGCGAAACCACACCCTTTTAAGAAGCCACGCCCCCTTTGTCGGACGTGGCGCAGAAGTGCCTGAAACTGTCTAAAACTCATAGTAACTGTGGTGAAAAGCTTGTTTTTGCCGCAAATTAAGCCAGAATTCTGGCGCAAATGCCTTGATAAATCTGCCCCAGTGTGTTTGTTTGAGATCAGTGGGAGGGGATAGCACATCCCTGCTTGTTTTCACTGTCCCCTTATTCTGAAGACCATTTAATGAAATGATACAACCCCTTTAATGTATAAGTACAAAGGCTGATGAGCTTGGTTGAGTCTTGGAGCAAAGGGCTTAGGTGTCCTGTAAAGTATGCAAGACCTTTCCCATAACCTGAAAATCTGTTCAGCCATCTGGTGTGTCCAACGTTATACCTGTGTGCCCTTGTAGATCAGTATATAAGCAGCCTAAGTGCCTGCTTTGTTTACTTGATCACCCACCGATACAAAGATGCCATATGGTCTGTCCTGCAGTATGTGGTGTGATACTCCTATAGCACAGGAGCAGTAGATTCATTTTTGATAGCACTGTGGCACTCTCTTCAGGAAACATTAAGCAGGCAAGCTGCAAAATAAAAAGTGACGTGTGACCAAAAACTGCCTGCAGGGGTGTGCATATCATGTGTGCAACTACACTGACCCCAAGTAATAGACAATATATAAAGGTGAATTTTTAGAGAGCCATGAAGCCAGGTGTTACGATGGAAACCCATGGTGGAGTTTTATTGTGATACTGGCAAACTTGTGTAGCTATTGACAATGCATGTGACCACCCCACTATTATCAAGTTAGCAGATAGAAATCAATGCACCCCCAAACTCGGTCTTTGTACAAGGGCTCCTTTCTGTGTACCCTAGATGAGCTACTGTGATGTAACAAACTTCTGCTAGGTGAGCTGCTGTGACATCACATATCTGTTTCCATCTGGTAAGTTGCTCTGACATCACAAGTAGGTTTCACTCACATAGGCCACTGTGGCGTAACCACCAAGTGAGCTGCTGTGTCCTCAGTTTGGTTTAATGCAGCAAAATTATTGTGGCAAGTGTCTGTCAGGTAAACTGCTGTGACATCACTAGCGTCTGGCTGTCAGGTAAACTGCTGTGACATCACTAGCGTCTGGCTGTCAGGTAAACTGCTGTGACATCACTAGCGTCGGGCGGTCGGGTAAACGGCTGTGACATCACTAGTGCCTGGCTGTCGGGTAAACGGCTGTGACATCACTAGTGCCTGGGTGTCGGGTAAAGTGCTGTGACATCACTAGTGCCTGGGTGTCGGGTAAAGTGCTGTGACATCACTAGTGCCTGGGTGTCGGGTAAAGTGCTGTGACATCACTAGTGTCTGGGTGTCGGGTAAAGTGCTGTGACATCACTAGTGTCTGGCTGTCTGGTAAACTGCTGTGACATCACTAGTGTCTGGCTGTCAGGTAAAGTTCTGTGACATCACTAGTGTCTGGTAAACTGCTGTGACATCACTAGCGTCTGGCTGTCGGGTAAACTGCTGTGACATCACAAGTCTCTGGCTGTCGGATAAACTGCTGTGACATCACAAGTCTCTGGCTGTCGGGTAAACTGCTGTGACATCACAAGTCTCTGGCTGTCGGGTAAACTTCTGTGACATCACTAGTGTCTGGCTGTCAGGTAAACTGCTGTGACATCACTAGTGTCTGGCTGTCAGGTAAACTGCTGTGACATCACTAGTGTCTGACTGGTAAACTGCTGTGACATCACTAGTGTCTGGCTGTCTGGTAAACTGCTGTGACATCACTAGTGTCTGGCTCTCATATAAACTGCTATGACATCACTAGTGTCTGGCTCTCAGATAAACTGCTATGACATCACTAGTGTCTGGCTGTCGGATAAACTGCTGTGACAACACTAGTGTCTGGCTGTCGGGTAAACTGCTGTGACATCACAAGTGTCTGGCTGTCGGGTAAACTGCTGTGACACCACTAGTGTCTGGCTGTCGGGTAAACTGCTGTGACACCACTAGTGTCTGGCTGTCGGGTAAACTGCTGACACCACTAGTGTCTGGCTGTCGGGTAAACTGCTGTGACACCACTAGTGTCTGGCTGTCGGATCAACTGCTGTGACAGCACTAGTGTCTGGCTGTCGGATAAACTGCTGTGACATCACAAGTGTCTGGCTGTCGGGTAAACTGCTGTGACATCACTAGTGTCTGGCTGTCAGGTAAACTGCTGTGACATCACTAGTGTCTGGCTGTCAGGTAAACTGCTGTGACATCACAAGTCTCTGGCTGTCAGGTAAACTGCTGTGACATCACAAGTCTGGCTGTCAGGTAAACTGCTGTGACATCACTAGTGTCTGGCTGTCAGGTAAACTGCTGTGACATCACTAGTGTCTGGCTGTCTGGTAAACTGCTATGACATCACTAGTGTCTGGCTCTCAGGTAAACGGCTGTGACATCACTAGTGTCTGGCTGTCTGATAAACTGCTGTGACATCACTAGTGTCTGGCTGTCGGGTAAACTGCTGTGACATCACTAGTGTTTGGCTGTCGGGTATACTGCTGTGACATCACTAGTGTCTGGCTGTCAGGTAAACTTCTGTGACATCACAAGTCTCTCGCTGTCTGGTAAACTGCTGTGACATCACTAGTGTCTGGCTGTTAGGTATACTGAACACGTGAGTTTAAGTCTAATAAGCCGCTGTGACATCACCATTTTTTTCGTAACCAATATGACATCACAACTGCGTTGATCAAAGAAGTAACATGTGACGACATCATTTGGTTCTGGACAAATAATGTGATATTACAAATTTGTATCAGTCTGATAAGTAGCTGTGACATCACAAATGGTTTTTGGCAGAATAGTTACACGTTGCTAGTTTGGCTCAGAAAGCTGAATCTGGTGTCTGGACCTGCATTAATAAAAAAAAAAAACCCTACTCACCGTCCCCAATTCCAGCGCTGCATCTCTCCAGTCTCCTATTTACAGTCAGCCACTTCCAAACGGGCACGTCCCCACTGCAACTGATTGGCCAATCGTATACATCAACGTTCAGAAGTGAATAGCTCTCAACAGCGACGTAAGTAGGAGCACGCAACTGCTACAGCCAATCAACCGCCCCGTCTGGGAAGTTTTAAATTAGAAAACAAAAACCCTCCTCCTTTAAACGTGTCCTGGCCAATGACCTTTCTGTTTGTGTGACCCTGGTCTCTTCCTGGACTTGTGACAAGTGACCACTGAGGCCTGTGATTGGCTGAAGCATCAGACGGTCACTTAGCACGGTCATTTTTTTAAAAAAAAAATTCCCTCTATTCCTGATGAGCATTTTGTAAATATTGCTAAAAAAAATCTTCAACGAGCCATTGTGGTGGTGGTGGGGGGGATTTCTAAAAACAATTGCAAGCAGATCGTATTGACCAGAGAAGCCACCTGAGATGTCTGACAGTGGTTTATTCCTCCTGCTCCACTGAAGTAACACAATAGGGGGTAGTTGTCCTCTATGGAAGCTCTATGTTGTCTTCCATAATATGGAAGTAATTGACCGGTGGTAAAGTAATTGGCAGGACAATGGTGCTGTTCTTACTGTAGTGGAACCTCGGGTTTACTTTCAGCTATCCGTACCTGACCTAAGTAATAATAAAGTTGCAGGAGATTGTGTCTGGTACATACAGCGAATATTGTCATAAATTGTCATAAATAGAGCAAACATATTCCAACATAAATTGCCTGATCTATTCCTGCAGTATACATCAGAATTCCTTTTTTATGGCATGGCTAAAATGCAGTGTGAATGGTGCCTAACATTGATATGTTGTGCTATGTAGCTCACATAGGATGGATATAGCACTTGGCTTTGAGCATAATGGCTCATGATTACAACCTCTGAATATAAACAAGAATGTTTTCACTCACTGACAATAAGCAGAGATCTTAACCCCTTAAGCCCCAGGCCTGAAAAGTAGTTTATTACCAGAACATTTTTTTAGTTTTTGCCTCCTTGCGTTTCAACAGTTGTAACTTTTTTATTTTTTCAATGACGCAGTTGTATGAGGCCTTGTTTTATTCGAGACGAGTTGTACTTTATGGAGGAATAGTTTAAGTTCACTTATAAATAACTTCTGAATTTTTATTTATACATTTTTTTAATTTATTTTTGTTTTTTTAAATTTTTTTCTACACCATTCACACTTAATAACTTGTTAGATTAATTCTACAGATTATTACGGTGGTGTGGATACCTAATATGTGCAGGGTTTTTTTGTGCGTGTAATGTATGCACAATTATTTTTTATTAAATATTTATTTATTTATTTATTTTACAGTTTCTTAATTTTTTTTTATTGCATGAAGGGAGAGCTGTTTTACTTTTATTTTTTTACACTTAGCAATGTATTAGCATATTCATATATGCTAATACATTATAATCTGTGTCAGTCTGACACAGGCAGTGATCAGGACAGCACACACTCTGGCCTGATCACTGGCTTGTTACACAGACAGCCCTGAGGCTACTCTAGGTCCCCAGGGCTGACTGTGCAGCTGTTCCCCAGGCTCTGTCAGGTCACCGGGCGTTCCGATCACTCAACAGAGCAGGGAAACCCTTTGATTGCGCTGCGGTGACGATCCGCAGCAATCAAAGGGTTAAAGCACTGGCGAGTGGAGGTTTCCCCTGCTCCCCAGTGCTTGCAGGAGCTGCGCTGGGATAGTACAGCACCGATCTCAGAGTTGCTGCAGCACCGGGCACCGCAAACTACGATGTCTACAGCGTAGACGAACGACCTGAAATGCCCGCCGTCAAAAGATGATGGGCGGTCGTTAAGGAGTTAAAGCACATTGAGGATTTGTTGTGGAAAATTTCTGTAAAAATCTGCAGCAGTAAATCACCACCAAATTGAGCAGATTTCAGTGTGAATAGATTCGCCTCTGGAAATCGCAGCATAAAAACTAAAAAAAACTAATAGCAAACCTTGTCAGCAGTTCCATAATGAAGTTCCTGTGTCGTACTGATGTTTTCCAGCGATGATGTCACAGTTCACATTACCACTGTAGTTATCACAAGGGACGTGACATCATCCTTGGAGGCCAGATGTACTGGAGAACCATAGACTCTTTGCCATTGGAATTTAATTAATTGGAGTATATTTTATTTATTGTAAATTTTACTAGGTGCAAACCGCTCGTTAATAATAAGGGTATGTTCACGCGGCGTAAATTCTGCGTGCACTTCGCCGCTTATTTGCGCTTAATATTCTGCGAGATGCGCACCGAAATTATGGTAATCCAAAGCTCCCATAGAGAATTATGGATTACGCCTCCTCTCC
This sequence comes from Phyllomedusa bahiana, assembly GCA_025379985.1. Lineage (NCBI taxonomy): Eukaryota > Metazoa > Chordata > Amphibia > Anura > Hylidae > Phyllomedusa > Phyllomedusa bahiana. The sequence continues at coordinate 33,560 of JAODAL010007759.1, read as the reverse complement.
CCGCTTGTACAATACGATCATATTGTATGCGCGGGGAGATAAGTAACATGTCAATTACTCGCGACAATGTCAATGGGGCTGGCGGGCCGCCGGCCCCCCGTGCTTCAGGCACATACTTTACGCGCTATAATTACGCCGTGTGAACATACCTTAAAGGGGTTTTGCCACAATGTAATGTTGACGTGGGATCCTCCAAAATGGGTATTTAATCACTTTTCTAAATATATGTGATTACAAAAAGTGAAGACTCTGAGAGCTACAGCATTTCTCAATCCCCCTTAGTTACCTGAAAGTTTACATTAGACATGACCAGATTTGCTGACAGGCTGCGCTTGCCTGAAACACTTCTTATCTGATGACTGGGGAAATGAATGAGCTTCAAGGGGCTGGGGAGAAAGTGCAGTGTATGAGTCTGTGTCTTGCTGTATAGAGAATCCACTGTTGCAAAGTTATTATTTCAGTAAAGTTTTGAGACGCTCCCTTATTCCTCATTCTCTGCTCACCCCCTCCCTCTCACCCCTGCAGCTTTCATGACTCAGCGTGATTTGTTTATATTGTCCTCTGAGCTGATAAGGAGGTAAGTAACTCAGGTCCTGGCAAAACCCCTTTAAGCATCTGCGCGATTAACATCTAACTATGAACAGCTGTTTTAAAATGGCCATGGGCAGCTGTACGCTAAGGCTAGGTTCACACGGCTTAACTGCGGGACGTCATTACGTCCCGCAATTACGCCGTGTGGCTGGGAGCAGGGGAGCGAGCGGAGTGCCGGCACCTCGCCGGCCCATAGACAATCATTACTAGCGGCGCGTATACGCCGCTAGAAAGTGACATGTCAATTATCTCCCCGCCCGGCGGATTCGCCGAGCAGGGAGAGGAGACGTAATCCATAGTTCTCTATGAGAACTGTGGATTACCGTAATGAATGGGCCGTTTTCAGCCCGTAATTTGCGCACTTCGGCGTGTAATTACGGACCGAAATACAGCCCATTTTAAGCCGTGTGAACATGGCCTAAGGCTATGTTCACACGGCTTATTTTGGGACAGATTTCAGTCCGTATTTCGCGCCGTACTGCGCTCAAATACAGCTGAAATCCGTCCCAGTCATTATGGTAATCCACAGTTCTCATAGAGAACTGTGGATTCCGTCTCCTCTCCCCGCTCAGAGAAATAGACATGCACATTATCCTGGCGGGATACGCGCCATGGATAATGAAAGTCGGCCACCCCGCCCCCGTACAGGCCGTGATTGTGGGCGAAATCCGTCCTACAATTTGAATTCACACCTTAGCAGGAAGCCTTCCTGCTTTCCAGCGCTGGCAGTCATGTGATCACTGGGGCTCGGTAAATGCTGTTGCAGCTAGGGGTATATGTGTCCTGTATTTCTCCTGTAATGTACTCTAATTAATCCGTCCCAGGTTTTCACCTGACCCTATATAGGGCACAATATGTAGAATAAATGTTAAAAAAAATAATAAAAGAACATAGACTAAACTACATCTTTTCATAATGTACATTACGGAAAAATAATACAATTACAAAACTTGGTTTAGTGACACTTTTTGCTATTAAAAATGTGAAAAACAGACTGTTTTATTTCTGTTTTCTCTCATATTATTAAAAAAAATGTAAAAATTGCATAAAGTCTTAGATGTCACTCAAGGAAGGTGAAAACAAGTAGAATAACTGAGTGCGAGTAATCTAGATTTACAGATTTCACATGGATTCTTTGTCATTCAAAGCAAAATCTGAAACAACGGGGTTGTGTTGTTGATTGAGTCTGCAACACATCAACAACATTTTCAGCGGTTTTAAAATCCGCACCATAATTCAAATTCCATGCGTAAAACTTCTGCAGCATGTGGACAGGATTTTTAAAAAATCTATTTTGCTGCTACTGTATTTCACAACTGATTTTTTTTTTTATCTACAAATCCGGAATAAAAAGCTATAGCGAATCTGATACATGTGAACAAAGCTTTATTGTAGCGTCTCACGGCTTTGCATCTCCAATTAGGCTATGTTCACACGGTTTACTTTGGGACTCATCTCGGCCCATATTTCGCGCTGTACTGAGCTAAATACGGGGTGAGATACGTCCCAGTCATTACGGTAATCCACAGTTCTCATAGAGAACTATGGATTACGTCTCCTCTCCCTGCTCGCACAATACGGGGAGAGAAGTGACATATCAATTACTAGCCAATGAACAAAGTAAGCAGCACAGGAAATTCTTGAATATGAGTGCAAGTCAGAAGACCCAGTCCACGGGTCAAACAAAGTCTCCAAAATAGATCCAGACAGCACTTCAGCTTTCAAGCGGTTTATTTCCACCCAAACAGTGCAACTTTTCAGCTCATACTGAGCCTTTCTCAAGCAAAGTATAGTGTTCACAAAGTATTTAAATAAAGGTGCATTAATCAAACAAGTGAATACATATGTGTTAATAAACAATCACAAATAAGTGAATTATCCATCATAAATAGTGTTTCAAAGTAATAACTTAGTGTTTATAGAAAAATCATGTAATTACAAACATTATACAATGTAAATACCTATATACATTAGACATGTGTTATAACCGCCATAAGATGAATCTCCGCGTTCTCTTCCTGTTACTGCGCATGTCAGGGGAGCTAAAATCGCGAGATTACGCTCCCCTGACATGCGCAGTAACAGGAAGAGAACGGTGAGATTCATCTTATGGCGGTGGAAATAAACCGCTTTAAAGTGCTGTCTGGATCTATTTTGGAGATATCAATTACTAGCGGTGTATACGCGCCAAGAATAATGAATGTCTATGTGGACGGCGGGGTGCCCTCCCCCGACCCCCCGCCCCGCAATTGCTGCCGTGTGAACATAGCCTTACTTGATGGAACTATTGTTCCAGACAGCCAGCTAAATCGGTGACTAATGATGTCAGAGGCGAAGTCGGGGGAACAGAGGTTGACGGCAGAACATCCAGTCCATGAAAGGAAAAAACTTGGAAGTCTGTGAATATTCTGTTAGACCTCTCATCTCCCTCACTATTTAGAGGTCATGCAGCTATGGCTTTGTGTATAGCAGCCTCTAGTGGTCATATAGTAAATGACAACCCTTAATATTTTATATGTAATAATATTTACATATATTACAATACTTGTTTTATAATGAAATGTTTGTCTTGTATATTATATTTCATTATATCTTTTGTACTTTAAATAAAACTATTTTTTTTAGCACATGAGTACAGAACCAATTTACAGATATTGAACAGTAAATACAAGCAAAAGGGTAACAATGTTTTGACTTTCATGCTCCATTTCTCACCATTCACGACAGCTTTGAAAGTGACATGACCATTATTTTATAGACAATCATCTTAGCTATATCCTACATAAATGTGACTTGCTCACATTATGCAATTTGGCAATTTTCTTGGACCGGAGACCACTAGCTGTATGATACAGTTTCTCTTTTCATGGCTGCTTCTCGATTTGAACCACTGACCTTTCACTTGGGAATCAGCCTAATAACACACCGAACTATTAGGGAATGTGAGAACAGGTTGTAATTTGTAGTAACAAGAAGAAAAAGATTGTCCCACCACCAGGAGCAAAACAGTAACAATGCAGTTACATGACAAGAATCTGCAGAACTAAGCATATGCTAAATAGCTGCAAGTCAAAGTTATATATGAGATGGCCAAGATGATTATCTATGAAATGAGGGAAGTCTCATGTTCAAAGCTATAGTGGATGGTGAGATATGGAGCCTGAAAGTCAAAACATTGTTAGGCTATATGTATATATGTCCCGTCCAATACATAGAACTGTACTAGAACCCGCTGTAATATGGCAGATTATAGAACATGTTCTTTAAACCGTCAGTTTAGAAATCCAACAATAGAAAATCCGTGCTGTGCATACTAAGGCACTGGTTTAGAGTCGGATTTGTGTGGATTTTAAATACAGAATCCGCTACAAAATCTGGCTGAAAACCAGTGCTGTGTGGACAAGACCTTACCCTTTTGCTTGTCAGTTTATATTACAAAGTTGAATGATGAATGGCCGCTATGAACAGAGAGAAACTCTGATAGGTGAGTACTACCTTACTATAAAGTACACAATATCTTAGATGGGACATCTAACTACCCATCAGATGGAGTGACACTGGGCACACTGGCTGTCTTTGAACCTGTTTGATGCACCAAGTAGAAGTATTTACTCTTGTTTAAATTATGTGTGGTCTAAATTTGTGGCAATTAAATGTCAAGGCCAAAAATAGCCCACTTTTTATTACTCCATTGAGGAGTCTCTGAAAGAGAGACGAAACGGGTCTGGTGTGTGTTGTTTTGTTTGAGTACAGGAGTGGAGATGGGTACCTGTGAGTTGTTGGTGCTTTCTTCCACAGGTGTAGCACTATTCCGCTACTGTATATTACTATTGTCTCTGTTTTTAAGACCATATACAATACTGGCTAAAAATAATAAGAGGAAGAGGTGACAGATATAAGGTATAATAGAGGAGATCTTGCGGGGTCACCCTCTTTGGGGCGAGATCTCCGCTGAAGGCCAGTAGAGGGTCGAATCTTTTTGAGGGATAGTAAGGTATTTGAGACTCCCCCATTATTGTTTTATGGTCTATGTGTAGATGTTCGGAACTACTGTCCGCATGTAGTATACATATATAAATGATTAATGTTTTTTAAGGACTCTTTTAAAAGTTAAATTTTAGAGGATTGGACATTTCAGATTTGTTTTTGTTTATTTTTTTCCTTCCTCATTTACATCTGGGAATTTGAGTAATTTTACATATCTTACCTGTACAGTAATACACCAGGAAGAGCTGCTGCTTCTTTTTTCTTTTTCCTGAAGAATTTTGTTGAGAACATTCCTTAAGCCTTTCTTTCTCACAAAATAAGACAAAATTCTTAACCTTTCTGATCTCTCTAAATAGACCTTGAGGCAACAGGATAGATCCAAGGAATGGAGATTACATTCCTCAGAAAGGAAGGTTTGGGAGAACACTGTAGGGAAGATGACCTGATTATAGTTTACCAGTGAAGGAACTTTGGGAGTGAAGTTTGACAATGTATACCTCCCAATTTTCAGAGATTGAATAGAGGGACACATCAGGCCACTCCTTCAACCATGCCCAATCAAATATCACACCAGAACATGTCTCAAACCACGCCCCACTTAATCATGACCCGCCTCCTCCAGCAGACCAGCGCCAACACAATGACCACATATCACTACCACATAGTGACTGAATAATACCTCCTCACCGGGACTGCATATCACCACCATAGTGACTGAATCATACCACCTCACCATGACCACATATTACCACCAGATAGTGATTGCATAATACAGCAACATCATGACCACATATCATCACCACCTAGTGACTGAATAATACCGCAACTCCATGACCTCATATCACCACCACACAGTGACTGAATAATACCACCCCATCATGACCACATAGTGACTGAATATCACAACACTATGAACATATATTGCAGCCACATAGTGACTGAATAATACTGCCACACCATGACCACATATCATCCCCACATAGTTACTGAATTATACCACCAAACTATTCTTGAATTCTTATTATTATTATTTATTTTAGAGCGCCCTCATTTAGAGCGCCCCCACCATTCGAGGGGGGTTACAAACATAACATATGTCAAACAAGTACAAAGATAATGATAAATAACTAACAACTGGTTTAGAAGGAGAGTGGAGTAGTGGCAGTGGGGTTATTGTTGGTTATAGGCAATCTTGAAGAGATGGGTTTTCAAGTTGCTTTTGAGGCTAGCAAAAGTGGAGAAGAGTTTGATGTATTGTGGTAGGGAGTTCCAGAATATGGGAGAAGCACAGGTGTAGTCTTGGAGACGGTTAAATGAGGAGCTGATAAAAGAAGAGCGGAGAAAAAGGTCCTGTGAGGGGAGGAGAATGTGTGAGTAGCGATATCTAGAGATTAGGGAAGAGATGTATGGAGGAGAGAGGTTATGGAGAGCCTTGTATTCCTGCCAGTGACCATATAGGGGTAGTAACCAGTTGTACACAGGCTCTGCAGACATAAGTGATTACAGTGCAGTTACATTTAGTGATTCACAGGTGACATCTTCTCTGATGGGAGTTGTTCCCTTTCTCCATCTGCTACATGATGACTTTTCCTGGCCATGCCTTGTCCCCCCAGCAGAATGAACCACACAAACATCTTAGGCTCCTCACTTTTCCAGCACCTCCCTAGCTGTTCCGATCTCTGTACAAACTCCCCATTAGGTGATAGGAGGAGGCCAGAAAAGAGTCGTGAAAAGAGTCCATATTTTCATACCCCGCTCACCTGGCTAGCCCTTGGTGGGCAGGGCTAACACCTGCTCATGAATAAGATTTGAGCATTAAATGCTCTAAAACTACAGCATCTTACAGAATAAGGGACACAGCGCTGGAAACAGCATGTCTAACACTAGCTTTTGCTGTCCTCAGCAAGGGAGGCATAATCTATGTGACAGGTTCCCTTTAAATTTAAAGGGCCAGTGCTCCCCATTATACTGTGTACCATACCTGTTGCCTCGGTCCCTCAACCACGAACCTTTACTGCCAGTCCTAACCTTCTTGCCTGTCCCCGACTATAAGCCTGCTTTACGATTTTGTACCACACTACACCTCGGCCGCCACCATAGGTAAGTCGCGCAAGGGGTAGCGACCTAAGGGTCTCATGCTGCAGCAAGACCATCCCACCTTGTGGCAGGCTCTGGTGAAAATCACCATTGCTTGCGGCGGTCCAGAGGATCCACTACTCCAGCCGTTACAGTTTGATCCAGCCATGAATAACGCCAAAGTGCCTCTGCCGAGCGTCTCGGACATCTCCAGCATTGTAGCCCATCAATCCCAGCAGATTGCTCTACAGACACAGTAGCTTAACCACTGACCCAGAGCAGCGTCCTCCCCCATCCGCGCGCCCCAACCATGGCCCCAGGGGGTCAATGCTCCGTGGTGTCCGTCGCCCCCAAAACTGCGCTGTAAATGCCATGTGGTAAACCCTTTTTTGGACTGAGTGGCGAAACTGGACAAAAAAACCCTTAGTTCCGCAAAGCCGCGCGACAAAGCAGAGAGGTATGGAAAGAGGTCTGCAAACAACTAAAAAGGGGGGATGTGGCGGCCGCTTGTCCTCCCTTGCCAAATTTCCAGTATACATTGACCAAAATTGTGGTAATGCAGTGTAACAGGTCTCAGCGACGGACTGAAAAAATCCCCGCCAGTATACCACCACCAAAGTGGCTGAATAATCCCAAAAATGACCTTATTCACACCCCATAGTGACGATTTAAACGACGTTTCCCCCCAACCACAAAGTGATGAATAATACCGCAACCAAACGAAAATAAACCCAAATTACATTTGCACCATTAAGGATTAATTTAAGGGCCATTTATGACCATTTTGGCGTTTCTCCAATGATCTTACTTTCCTTTTTTTCCTGGTCACCCTTTTGGTTTTTCCCCCGCCCAAATATCCCTGAGATTTAAAGAAAACAAACCTTAGAATCCTACTTTTCCCAAAATTGGGTTGATTGGGCGGGTGTATGGGTCCCTAAATTTGGGCAGGTTTAATAATATACCCTCAAAAAGCAGGTATATGTATAGGTCCCCAGGCAGTAAAATATAGATATAGGCCCCCACGTTATACAGTCCCCCAGGAAATTACAGGCCCCCCACAGGCTTTACAACAGTAGTTCTCCCCACCGGGCGTAACAGACAGATCGTTTCTCCCCCAAAGGAAATTCAGAATTTTAAAACCCCCCGGATACTAGAAAAACCTCCCCCCCGTTTAAGATAACACTCCCCCCAAACCAGCCTGTTATAGATAACATCTCCAACCAGATATTAGATCACTCCCACCGGTTATAGATATTTCCCCCCACCAGCCAGTTGTAATTTCTCTCCCCACACCAGTAAAATTATAGCTTCCCCCCCCGTACTTTAGCTCTCCCAACAGCCATATATAGTAGCTCCCCCACAGCCGTAATAGGTAACTTCCCAAGCCAGTTTAGATAGTTCCCCCCCACGCCAGTAATAGTAGTCTCCCACAGCCAGATATAGATCTCTCCCCCCAGCAGACATGTAGCCCCCCACAGCCATATATGATAGCTTCTCCACCCTACATAATAGCTCTCCCCACAGCCGTAATGAAAAACACCCCCACCGCCGTTACGAAAAAAATCCCCACCAACCCAGTATATAGAAAGCTTCTCCCCCACCAGCCAGTATGTGATGCTTTCCCCACCCCATTTGTAATTCCCCAAGCATTTAACTCTCTCCCCCCCCTGGGTAAAGACGGTTTCCCGCACACCCATGTATTAAATTATATAATTTATATTTAATATATATATTTTTAAATTACTCCCCCACAGCAGTATATAATTTTCCCCCCCACGCAGTTTTTAGAAAGTCTTCCTACGCAGTATATAGAAAAAAAATCTCCCCCCACAGCGTATTAAAATTAACTTCCCCACCGTATATAGTAACCCCCCCACAGCAGTTAAAGATGCTCCCCACACAGTATAAAATAGCTCCCCCCCAAAGCGTTAAAAAGGGCTCTCCCCCACGCTTTTATAGATGCTCCCCCACAGCAGTATTTTTAAATTCCAAAATAAAATAATAAAATTTTACTCCCCTTAAACTCTTTCCCAGCCACGGGGCCCTTTCTGTCCTCTTTTCTCCCAGCCCGCGCGTCCTCTTTGTCCTCTTCTTTAGCAGGGGGGACGCTTGGTGGTCCCCGGTGCACAGCAGGGGGTGTGCCCCCCAGGCAGCAGCGGGCAATAGTAACTCATTGTGTACGAAGCAAAGCACGGGGACCGCAACACACAATGGGGTTCCAGGCGGGTCCCGACCCGCTGTTTTGGGCGGGGGGCCCCAAGGCCCAGGTCCACACTGTGACGGGGGACCCAAGCCCTCCCGGCGCGGCGCCCGGGTGAAACCCAGGCCCCCAGTCGAGGGGGGGCCAGCCTGGCTTTGGTTTCCAGCAAGAGGGGCACGGGTTTTCCACCTTTTTCCCACCACGTCCCCATGGGTTTCCCCAAACGCTGGTCTATGCCAACGAAGTTTGATGGGGAACCCCTTAAGGCCTAAAGGGGGTTTCATCCCCCTTTTGGTCCCGCAAGTGGAACTTAGGGCCATTTGGGGTTCCCTAAGAAAGGCCCCAAGGGGGTTTTTTCCGTGCGGGCCCCCTTTAATCTCCGAAAAAGGGGCCCTGGCTTGGGTACCCCCCTTTTGGGACAGGGGATTTTAAAATTTTACGCAACCCCTTACTTTTTTTTACTGAATTTCACAGGTCTTAAGGCCGGGGCCTTTTCGTCTTTGGCCGGTTTACTTTTTTGGTGAAATGCGCCCAAGAGGATTTTCTGGGGTTCGGGAATTATGGGCCCCTTTTCCCCAATTCCTCCCCCTCCCCAAAGGGAAATTTGTCCGGGATGTTTGAAACCCTTAAAGGGAGCCGGGTTTTCAAAAAGGGTCTTTTCCACAAAAAAAAAGGGGAAAGCTTTTTGGTTGGGAACCTTTTCTTTTTTCCCTTGGTGATCTTATCTATTTGGGCCACGGTTTTCATTTGGGCGCTTTTCCCACATAGTCAGGAGGCGCACGGTCAGGAACAGGAACTGGTCAGGATATGGGGTTTTTCCTAAAACTTGCTTTTGGTTTTCCCCAAAGGCGCCACGCCTCCCCTCGCGACTAGCCACCGGAGAGGTCATGCAAGGGGGCCCATACCCCTTGCCCAGCAAAAATATAACATAAACATGGGGAAAAAACTTTCCCTTTTTACTATGCCTTCTTGAAAAAATTTCCCGAAAGGGATTTTCCCCGGGAACACCCGGGAAAATGCCAAAACCCCTTTTCACATTTTTGGGAGAGGTGCCCTTCAGAGAAATTTTTTTGGGTCAGTTAGGGTAGGGGCTGCTTTCATGGATATTTTGTGACATTTCACGGGAACAGACAACATAACAATGGGAAACGGCCAAGGAAGAGCGTCGGGACCCAAAGAGGGAAAATTTAAAAATAATTTACCAAAAAACAGAGGCGGGGTTTTTTCCTTAAATACAAGGTTTTTGGGTAAAATTGGGGCCCGGGAAATTGGGACACGTTTTTTAAAAATCCAGACCAGCAAAAGCTCTTCCCAAGGGGGACTTGCGGGGACCCAGACGGGAACAAACATTCGGGGAAAGGGGATTTAAAGGGAAACAGGTTAAAGGGGGGACACAAACAGGAAACCAAAACCCGGCCCAAAGGTTCAAGACGGACAAAAAACAGGGAGCTGGCCATGCCTGTGGTCCACAAGGGGCACCATGATATGGACCATGACAGAAAACCCTTACCCTTAACCTTCCCCCTTTCCCCCAATCCAAAAAAAAGGGAATCCCAAATGGTTTGGGGTGCTCGAAACTACAAAAAGGGGCCCCCCCAAACCCAACCACGGGGCTGTTTTATTGAATTTTTGGGAAAAACCTAAAAAAAAAGGGACAAGGAAACAAAACGGGGAAAATTGGCAGGTGGGGGGTTTTCGTGCAGCCGGGAAGGCCTTTTCCGCAGGTACAAAAATTTCCTTGGGGGGCATGACCCTTTTGGTTACAGACACTCGGGCAGACCCATGAGCCAGGGGAAGTTTTGGAGCTCTTGCAGGCCCAAATTGAGCCAGCTTTTTATGGACGCCTGGGGCGGGTCCAGGACCCCGGCGTCAGCGCTTGGGCAGGTCCATTAGCCACCCGGGTACAGGGGGCTCGGGGGGGGTCCAGGAGCCAGTGGGTACAGACGTCGGGGAAGGGTCCATGATCCACGGGGTATAAAACCCTCGGGGGCCCGGGCCCAGGAGCCGGGGGGGTTTACAGACGTTTGGGGGTGGGCCAGGGGGCCAGAAAGGAAACAGACCCAGGGGGGGGGGCCCAGGAGCCACGGGGGACAGACGCTTGGAGAGGCCCCATAAACCAGCTTTAAAACAGATGTCCGGGGGGAAAACCCCCAGACCGGCACGGGGGGCACTTTATGGGATCCATTGTAAAGTTCTTTTGCCCCAGGGGGAAAAATTGAGTCATTGGTATTTGAAACGGGTCGGGTGCCCGTATTTGGGTGGCCCCCTCTGGCCGCCCGGGCGGACGTAGAGGGTTTGGTAAAGGGGACCATCCCATTCCGGGGTAATAACGGGCAAGGAACAGACAGAAAAGGACTTTCCTTAAAACCCGCAGGAGGTTTGTAGGTCTTTGGGAATAGGTTTTTTGGGAAACCCATTTGCCCCCTTTAAATCCAGACCAATTTGAGGGGGGCACCCACCTAGGGAAATTGGAAAGACCCAGACAGGAAAGGGGTTGCAAAAAGGTAAAGTAGCAGAAAAAAACAGGTTTTGGGAAACAGGGACACAAACGGCAACACAGTTTACGTCTGGGGGGCCCATGGGCAGGGACAAAGCGGGGGATAGGGACCATGTCTGCGTCCAAAATGGGTACCCCCGGCATGGACCGGGGAGTCCCTATTTGGTGAACAATTTTCTTTCCGTTGCGCCCTTTCCAATAAAAAATCTTGACCGTTTAAAGAATTTTCCCTTTGTCGTTTTTTTTGGACTCGGGATAAACCCGGGAAGTTCTTGGCCCGCTTCGCGGGGTGGACAAAGATTTGCCCCCTGGTGGACCACCTAAAAAAACCTTTTTCCTCTTCCACGGGTGAACTTTTTGATGATTTTATTCCGTTTGCGTACTGAACCTTTTTCCCTTTTAAATGGGGGACTTTACAAAAAGGAAAGAAGATGCTTTCCCTTTGTTTTAAACCCATTTCTCCCCTCAGCAATACCCCCGGGGACTCCCGGGGACTGCAGCGCTTTTCCCCCTTGCTTAACGGGAAAGAAAAATGCCGGGGTCTCCCCCCTTGGTGGCCCCTTTTCCCCGAGGTGCCATACTTCCCCACTGATGCCTGCTCCAACAGGAATCTTCTCCAAAAAAAAAAAGGTGGGCCCCCTTCCATCTCATCGTCCATATGATTGCCCGATAGACCTGCTGCCCAATACTTGTCCTCCCCGAGGCAGGGTCTACACGCTGTCTGTGCCACCGACTTAGGCCATGTCAGCCTATGTACAAGAAAATCTCCAGAAGGGGTTTCTTTCCGCAATTCCCCCCTCTCCTTCCGGTCCCCCGTTTTCTTTTTTTTTAAAGAAAAAGAGGGTTTTTTTCCTACCCCCCCTTTACATTGATTATCGGGCTCAAAAAAATTTAACCCATAAAAAAAAACCGGGGTTTAAATTAACCTTTAAATTTCCTGAGCACTTTGACCGTCTCCAGGGTACCAGATTTTTTTTAAAAAATTGGACCTGGGGGGAGTTTTTTTAATCTTGTTCAAAACCGGTAGAGGACGAACCCGAAGACGGGTTAAAAACCCTTTGAATGGGCTTTTGAAGTACCTAAAAACCCCCCTTTTTTCTGTCAAGGCCAGGGAGTTTTCCCAAGGAATTAGTAAATTTTATTTTAAAGACCTCCTGTTTTCCCTGTTTTTGTCATATACCAAATGATTTTCCGGGGTTTCCCCCCCCCTAAACCCAGAGTCCCATGGACAATTTTCATAAATTTAGGGCTTCTACGAAAAAATGCCTCTACCCCAAGCGGGAAACAAGTGAGGAAAACAAGTTTTCTGGGGGTACATCTTTTCCCGGACAAGGGCGGGCAGATGGGACCCTGCTAAGTTGTTTTGCCGTTTGCATTGGCCAGGGCCCATCGGCCCCCCCCCATTTTAAAAACAGGGTTTCCGGGTTTTTCCCCATTGCTTCTTTCCAGGCCCCAAAGGGAAAGGGCCAAAGAAAACTCCCTTTTTTAAAAGGCAATGGGTCTGCTCCTGTTCACATGTTTTTCGTTTCCCTTTTGTACTTGATGTAAAGGCCCACGGGCAGTTGCTTAACTTTCCTAAAAGAAAAAGAGCGTCTTGACATTTCCCAAGGGTCACCCGAGGATTTTTGGGGACATGGGGGGGGAAATTTTATAAAAAACTGCAAAGGGTTTAAAAACTTTTTTTTGTTGCCCAAGAAAAAAACAGAGTTGGGACATTTTTTTTTAAAAGGGCCTTTAGGGCTTAACCCATGGGGCCCGGGAAATGGTTTACAGTTTAAGTTCATTTATGGGGGGAAAACCCCTTGGGCATTTAGAAATTTTAGCTAACAGCCCATGGGGTGGGCCAAAAAATATTTTTCAAAGGTTTGGGTTTTTATCTCCCCGGGAAACCCATTTTTAACCGGGAAACCCCTGCTGAAGATACTAAATTATAAAAAAATTCAAAAACGGGAAGAAAAAAATTAACATATTTTTTTCCCCCCCAAAGTAAAAAAAAATATTTTCAGAGCACTCAGGAGGAAATACAATAAAAAAGGCTCCAAGAGGGGAGCTCCCCTTGTCCGTTAAACGTGTGAATGGAGCCAAAGAGCAATGTTCCCCCACAACCCCCTTTCACAAAGATTGGGGGAAAAGGGGCTGAGAAGCCACGCCCCCCTCTTTTGGGGTTGTAACAAATCCTAATTTGCTTTTAAACCCCCGAGTCCTTGAGAAAGCAAAAAGGTTTTTTTACCCAAGCCAGTATCTTCATCTACAACAACGTGTTTCGGGATTTTTTCCCTCTTCAGTGCAGGCAGGAAAGATAGGGGCGGCGGTTTTTGGGAAGGCATGGGTTTACCCTCGGAAAGGGGAAGATCTCCCTTAAGGAGGCACGAACGAACGGCTTGTGATTTTTTGTTTTCCCTTTTTCGCCCTCTACTTAGCATACATATCACAAGGCATTATGGGAAAGGGGCTGAGAAGTTTTAAGGAGAGATCTTCCCTTCCCCGAGCTACCCCATGCCTCCCACAACCACCAGTACTTTTGCTTGCATGAAGAGGGAAAAAAAATCCGAAAAGCATTTTTCTGTAGTGAGAGATACTGGCTTGGCTAAAAAATCCTTTTTGTTTTCTAAATACCGGTGGGTCAAAAGAAAATTGAGGATTTGTTACATCCAACAGGGGGGGCGCTGTGGGCTTCTCAGCCCCTTTCCCATAATCCCTTTTGTGATATGCAGTTTGCTAATTTGAGGGCAAAAAGGGCAAAACAAAAAACCTAAAAGGCTGTTCTTTTCGGTGCTCCCCTTATGGAGAGATCTTCCCCCCTGAGCTACAACCCTTAGCCCGATTGCAGGCTTGACCAAAAGGGAAAACCCTTTCCCTTTTTTTAAACAAACAATAGTTTTTTAAGGAAAACCATTTATGTGAGAAAAATGTGGTACTAGGGCCCCTCCCCCCCAAAAACAGCTGAAAAACCCAAAAAAGGGGTTTTGACATTTTTCCACTCCCTCCTCAGCCCAAAAAAGCTAAACCCCCCGGGGTCACGGGACCTCTGTGCTAAAGCCCCGGGCCCAACTAAATTAAAAGGGACAAAATAGACAGTATCCGGCAAAAAATCATTAAATTTCCTAAAGAACCCCATCCCGCCCCCTGGGCACCCCCCTATAGTTCCCTCTCACCCCTTGCCCCAACAAACAGAAAAGAAGTGCCCCGGGCTTCTTCATCTTTCGCCCTACCCCCTGCTTGTGCCCCACCCCATTCCCTTTCCCAAAACCCCCTTTCCCCAAGTTTTTATCTTCCAGTATCATCTTCCCCTTACGAAATTTTTTTAAACCCTTTCTCTCTCTATGGGTTCCATTTCCTTTCCCGTTTAAACACCCCATCAAAAACCCCTTTTTAATTTAAAAACCCCTCTCTGGACCCATTGCGCTGCTCCCCCCCCATCGACCGGGTCCCCTAACCTGCCCCTTTCATCTCTAAACCCGGGAACGCTTGGTTACCCCCCGTTTAACCCGTACCCTCTCTACTAAAATCTTTTCCTTGCCCTCTGCAATAAGGTTTCCGGGCCCCCCCTACACTCCCCAAAAAACTGTCTGTTAAGTTTCAAATGTCCCCCTCACTGCCAAATAAACGGGGGAAAAAAAATCGTTGCTGTTCTCCTGGATCTCTCTGCAGCTTTTGACACTTTGGTTCCCCACTTCTCCTCCCATGCTTAGCCCTTTTGGCCTAAAGGGCCCACCGATCTCTCTTGGTTCTTTTTTTCTACCTCTTGACCGCTCCTTAGTTTCTCTTTTGGCAGGTTTACCCCTTCCCCTTTCTTCCTCTTGCGGTGGGGGTTCCCTCAGGGACCCTTTTTCCTTTGGTTCTCCTTTTTTCACCCCTACCACCCAACCAGGCCCAAACCATCTTTTAGATTTGGTTTTCCCAGTACCATCTCTTTTGCAAATGACACCCCAATTTTACCCCCTCCTCCCGTGAATCACCCCTTTCCCCCCTGTTACAAAGCCCCAGGGGACTGTACGCTGTTTTTGACTTAATGTCCTTTTCCATTTAAAAACAAAAAACTAACAAAAAACCCAAATTCTTGTTTTTTCCCCACCATTTCAAACCAAACCCTACCCTGCCATTTCTGTCTATTTTTTGGGGGAAAACCACAATAACCCTGGGAAAAAGGGCCCCGCTTTCTTGGGGTTTAATATAGTTTTCTAATCTTTTTCCTTTTCCACCCCTCAATCAACCCCTTGCCCGCCCCGCCCATCTGAAATCAAAAAACATCCCCAAAAAACCCGTTATTTTTCCCCACTGTGGAAAAGCTAAAACCCCTCATTGTTGCTTTTTTCCCATCTCGTTTTTGACTACTGCAATCCCTGCTTATCGGTCTCCCCCCTCTGCAAATCCCCCCTCTTCAATCTGTCCTAAATTTCAGCAGCCGGGGCTTGTCTTTTTTCCCAAGCCGCTTACTGAGGCCTCCCCCTGTGTCAGTCATGCACGGGCCCTACCTATTCAGTACAGAATACAAATAAACTCCCCCTTTCCCCCCCCCAAATAAAGTTTCTAAACAGTGTTGTCCTTTCCCCTTCACTCCTTCCCTCATCCCCGGGGTTTTACCCCCCTTTCCCCGTGCCCCTCCGCTTGCTGATGTTTATCAGATACTTTTCCCAATCTTTCCGAACCCCCCCAATCCCCCTTTCTCCAAGATTTCCAGGGTGCGGCCCCAATTCTCGGGAATAGGCTACCGCGGGTGTCGGGTCCATTCAAAAATCTAATAGTTTTAAGGGGGGGCCCTGGGGAAAACATCTTCTCCCCGGGCCCCTACCAAGATCCCAAATGCAAAAAAAACACACATTTGTCATCCTACACTGGGGGGAAAAAAAAATACGGGCATTTATTGTTTGTAGATGTCGGGGGTTTGGGGGGGGGGGGCCGGGTTTTTTTCCCTACCCCAATTTTTTTATGTAAACCACCCCCAATTTATGAAAAAATGGTGGACCATTGTAAACTTGCATTTTTAAAAACCCTTTGTTTCCCCCATACCCCATAATAGATTGTAAGCTCTCGCGAGCAGGGTCCTCACACCCCCGTGTCTAATTTGAAAGTTCTTTTAATTTTGGTAATTTTGTATGTACACCCTCTAAATTTTTAAAAGTGCTGCGGAATTGTTGGGCTATATAAAAAAAGATTATTATTATTATTAATTTTCCCATTACTGAAAAACGGGAAGGGCCTAAAGCCAGGCACAGCTAAAGTCCCTTTATTAGGGCCCCAAACTTCTTACTTTTAATTTTGGGGTAGCCCATTTCTCATGAAAAAATTAAAAATGAGGGGGTGGTTTGGGTTGGGTATTAAGGTGTGTGATAGGCTGTCTCCCACACTATCTTTGTTGTTTTCGGGGTTTAAAAGGGGCGATTTATCAGATTTGAAAAAAAGGAAATTATTTTTTTTGGTTTCCAGGGCAAGGGCGGGGGGTATTTATATGTATTTACTTGTTAGGGGGACCCTGGAGCAAAAATGAATTGTCACTGCACCTCTGAAAATGAATTTTGCATCATAAAAAAAAGTTTTTACTTTTTTCAAAAGCAGTATCAAAATTTGGACCTCCACTGATTTTGAAAAGGGGTTGTCTTCCCCAATGTTTTCAATTTTTTGCTTAATTGAATGGTTGAAAAGTTGGGTTTTAAAAGAAAGGGAAAATTAGAAAAAAGGCCCCCAAAAATTTCATTGATAAAGGGAAAAACACATGGGGTTTGGTTTGGGCCCGCATTTTTGGTGCGGGGGAAATTGTTTTGTGTTATTTTGGGGCCCAACCCTTTCATGGGGAAAAGACACTCTTAACCGATTTAGGTATGAATCCATCTTTGCAGATTGCATACACCCTTACGATTTTAAAACTTTCTTCCTTGGGGTGATGAGATTTTTCCAAAAAAGACAATCCCAACTTTAAACAGGGCCCCCCTAATTCCTTGCCCCCAAATTTGGGATAAAAATACAAAAAAAAACAAATACGGAAAAAAAAAAATCTATAAAAAAACCAATAAATCATGGGGAAATTTAAAAAATTTAAAACAAGGGCCACCATTTTCTTTTAAACCCTAATAAATTAAAAACAATAAAAATCAACATTTAAATAAAAATACAGCCCATAAAATGGGGGGGACAGGCACAAAAACCCGGGACCGGGGAAATAATCCAAAATTTTTCCCTTAAAAGAATATGTTCAACGGGTAAAAGGGAAAACCGTTTTTGGGGTTTCCGAAAAAAACCGATCCAAAAAGCTCGGTGTCAATCACATCCAACCACCAACAGGATGCACCCGGGGGATCCCCCCTTTAAAATTTTTAAAATTTAAAAAAGGCCAACCGCTGGGGAAAAAACCGGATCAAGAATTGACATAAACAATTTTTTGAACAAATTTAAAAAGACGCATTTAAAAACACGCATTGGGGGGGATCACCCCATCTGATTGCCAAATTCTTTGTTTTACATTGACACCCATGTAAATCCCCACGGACATTTGTTAAAATGCGTTTTTGGGCCCTTTTTAGGGTCTAAAAACACTGATCCAAACACAAAATCAAAAAAAGTACCCAAAAAGGGGAACCCCAACACATCTGGGGGAACATACTAAAAAGGTAAGTGAAAATATGTACAAAAAGTTCAATTCAAAAAACTTGAAAAAAGGGATTAGAAAATTAAATGTAACCCCCAAAAACCGACTTTTTTACGTACCCAAAAACGTCGGGGGTGGGGTTTAGGAGTTCCGTCTTTGGCGATTTTGGGAAGCTCAAAAGCAAAGCTCGCAAGACGCGGCAGGACCAAAGAAAATATTCCCGCGGGGCATAATGAAACACCCCCTGTTGTTTTAAACTCTTCATGTCGCGCCCTATCTTCAGGTTGGACTCGAAGCCCCGGCGAATGACCCCCCCGTTTGCGCGGAGATGCCCCTCGCTGGGTCCTTACCCGCCCAGCCTGAATGTTAAATAAAACTTTTGGGTTATGGGGTGATGCACCTGCCCCCCCAATGCATTTATGGACAGGGCGATTGACAGTCACCATGGGACCAATACACACAGTAATGCTGTGTGTAGGTTCCTCTTGTTGAGCATTTGAATTGTTTTTAAATTTTGGGGGAAAAGGGGAAAAAAGTGAAAAAAAAAAAATTTTTAAAAAAAAAGTGTAAAAATCAAAAAAACACAAATGTCACGTCAAGGGAGGGCAGTGAGCCCTAACGGGAAACCCCACCCCCACGTCCCTGCCTATTGACTGTCCCCTAGGGCAACGGCAACTGGGCAACAGTCCCCTGCTTCAAAAAGTGCCGGGGAGTAGGAAGTAAATGTCAGACAGTCCAGGTCAATATAAAAAAGGAACCAAACCCAAATAAAACCAAAGAGGGTAAACTAAACAAGCCGAGTCAAACATGAACGGGAGCGAGGTACAAAATCAGGAAAAAAACCGGGGTCGGAGAACAAGCCGAGGTCAAAAATGGATAAGCAAACACAAAAAAAACAAAAAAGGGGTACCCGGGGAAAACACAGGGCACAGTCAGCTTTCGGGGCTTTTAAATAGGATAACGGATACCCCCCCTGCAGCTGATTTTGAAGCGGCCCCCGGGTCCTCCCTTGGCTGGTGCACTGCCCCCTGTCAGAGTGGCGGGGCCCTCTGTCACTCACGAGCTGTCAGCAGCAAGTGTATCGGAAAGGGGGAGCCACATCATTTGTTGCAGCCTGTCGCGTCTGAGCACAGTTAGCCCTGACATACCCCCCCTTTTAGGGGGGGGCCCACTGGACCCTTTCCCTGGTTTTGGGTTCTAACTCCCCCTCTATGTGAACGGAGAAGGAGGCCTAGAGGGCGGATCCCCGGCTGAAATACCTCTTTACGAAGTGCCGGGGGCCCCTTTTTGTAACAGAGAGAAGAGGGTAATTTCACCGTAAGCCCCCCGGGTTTAACCACCCCCTGAACCACATACACTTCAGGTACAGGGGAGGGCATAGTTCACCAGGAGGACTTCGGGAACCTTAGCCCAGCATCGACTTCACAGATGCGCATGGGTTCAACGCGGGCACAAACGCTTCCAGATAAAACATTACCGCCACGTATTCCCCCAGCAGGTAAGGAGACATCTGTCAACACACCTTTTGTCCCCACCGACTAATTTTCCCTAAATTCCAGTAAACACTGGTTTATTTTTCTGAAGCCGGGCACCCCCCAACACCAATCGCGGGCAGCCCCTCCATGACAATAGAATACACTTTTCAAATGTAGGGGTCCGACCACCATTCGAGCTGGGGGTACAATATTGGTTTGGGCCCCCGAATTATGGGGTGGAGTAAATACCCACACCCGCAGCGAGTCAGATAGCGGTCCCAAAGGGTGGGCCCAGACGTTTGGCGAAAGACGCATCAACAAAATTAAAAGCGACCAGAATCCACAAACGCATTCCCAGAACCGGACAGCGACAATAGAAATCTTAATTTGGTAGCAAACTTATTAGTACAATAGGAAATACTTTGCCTAGGTGATCCTCCCGCGACCACCTAGGCGTTGGAGTTTTTTTTCCGACCGGGTCCTCCCCTTTTTTGGGGCATTCCCCCCAATTTGGCCATCTTCCCACATAGAAGCACAAACCCCCGGATGCACGGGGTCCTACGGTCACTAGCCGCAGTGCAAAAAAGTCCCTCTTGCATGGGGTCCTCTGGGGTTTACGTGGAATAAGGGTTTAGGGGGACCATGGTTGGACCACCGGGGGGGGGAAAACCCTTTTTTTCCCGCCGTTTTCTCCCCAAAACGTCTGTCCAAAAGAACGGCCAGTGCCATGCCTCACTAAAGTACCAGGGGGAGGGTAAGCCCCAATAAATCCTTCACATGGTCACTAACCCCAATCTAAACTGGCATCTGAGGCTGCTGTTCCATCCAACGGAAACGCCCACGAGAAATTCGGAGCAAAACTCCTCCACATTTCTCACCCTGCCTCAGGGGGGGTCACTAGCCTAGCCCCCAGCTTGCCTTCTGGGTCATTAAAAAGTACCCCTAAAACGGCAAAGAACCTGTCCCAGAAGACAGTTCAGGGGGGGGGGGGGGGAGTCATGCAGTAACGAAAAAGCCCACTCCTGGGGGGGGGCCTGCAGTAAAGACATAACAATTTTCCCCCCTTTGTTCCTCATTACCTGAGGTAAGTGGCGGGGCCCCAAAATACCGGCGACCCAACCCTCTTAAAGCAAAAAGGCCCTCCGTTACCTGCAAACCTGTCAGGCAATTGGTAGGGGGTTCCCCCAGGAGGGGAAGGTAATGCAGGGAACCCCTTTACTTGGGGTACCTCCTTTGTTCTACCCCCAGCGCCAGATCCGGACTAGCGGGTAAGCCCCTGCATCGCTCTACCAGAGCTTTTATGGGGGCCATAGGGGAAACAAACGGTTTTTGGCCTGTTTATAATGTCACTCAAGGGAGGGCAGTGAGCCCTAACTGGGAAACCCCGCCCACTGTCCCTGCCTACTTGGTGCGCCCTAGGGCGGGAGACGGCAACTGAGCAACATCCCTGCCTGCTAAAGTCCGGGGACTTTAGGAAGTAGAATTCAGAAAAAGTCCGGGTCAATACAAATAGGGAAAGCCAAAGCCCCACAAATCAAAAACCCGAGGATAAACGTAAAACAAGCCCCAGGGCAAAAAACGAAAGGGGGCGGGGACAAAATAGGAGAAAACCGGGGGCAGGAAACAAGCGAGGTCAGGAATACGGATAAGCAAAACAAAAACAAACAACAAGGGCCAGAAAATCACAGGCGAGCAGTAACTTTTAGGGAGTTTTTAAATGGGATTCCCGGATACCGCCCCTGCAGCTGATTGGAGCGGCCTCCGGGTCCTCCCATTGGCTGGTGCACTCGCCCCCTGTCAGGAGTGGCTGGGCCCCTGTCACTCACAGAGCTGTCAGCAGCAAGTGTATCAGGGAGGGAGCGCACATCAGCTGTTGCAGCCTGTCTGCAGTCTGAGCACAGCTTAGCCCTGACAACAAACATGAAAAATAAAATAAAAACACATATACCGCCCTTTTCCCCTTTACAAACGTCAATCTCCCCAAAAAAGATCAAAAAGAAATAAAGTACCCATATTTGGTATTGCCGCATGCGTAACGACATGCCCTACAAATATGTCATTTTAATTAACCCGTATGGTGAACACCGTAAAAAAAATAAAAATCTGTCACAGAATTGCGATTTTTGTTCATCCTGTAGCACATAAAATAGAATAAACAGTAATCAAAAGCTCATATAACCACCAAAGTGGTGTCAATTAAAACGTCAGCTCATCAGGACCGGACCTCTAACCCCTGATGAAGCCAGGCTAGCTGGTGAAACATGTTGGGGAGGTCAGGCA
This sequence comes from Phyllomedusa bahiana, assembly GCA_025379985.1. Lineage (NCBI taxonomy): Eukaryota > Metazoa > Chordata > Amphibia > Anura > Hylidae > Phyllomedusa > Phyllomedusa bahiana. The sequence continues at coordinate 11,871 of JAODAL010007759.1, read as the reverse complement.
TGACGTTTTAAATTGTGATATCTCACCTCTGTCCACAAGTGTCACCTGCTGCAGAGGGTGTCACAAGGGGGCCTTATTTGTTTTGTGTTCTTTAGATTAGGGACGACTGCCCAAGTAGGAGGCTTGGGATCCCTTACTGGAGCTAGTTATTGCTGTATATATAAGGCTTTCCTGTTAATAGGTGGTGCTCCACCAGACTTGATAATAGAAAAGGAGCTATTCCTTCAGAAGTAGAAAGGGTTAAATGATGAGGTTAGAGATCAGGTTTTTAAATAGTGTGTATAGAGGTTAAGAGTTATACATAATAAAAGTGACGTTTTAGTGTTTTACAGATAGAGAACTGATAGAGTTTAAGTTTGCCTATGGCAAAATAGTAAATATAGTGATCAAAAGTCACTCTCTGTTCTCTTGCGAGATTCCCATTTTTTTGGAGACTATTATCCCCGATTTCTTGACTGTATTTTTATTAAAGGGTTGCCTCACCTGGCTGTTTCACAAAGCAGCGTTTATTCATCCATCCCTGTCTCTTCCTGGTCAGGTTGTGGATAATAAGCATATCAGCTCTGGTATTCCAAGGTCCTGCCCTGAAGTCCAGAGAAGCTCCAGAGCTAAAGGGTGCTTTTACACGGTGCGTTTTTGGTGCGTTTTTTCAATGCGTTTTTTGTGCAGGAAGGTACAGCAATTAATGCTGTACATTGCTGCACAAAAATCACGGTAGTTACCGCGATTTTACAACAAATTTACCACGATTTTTGCGCAGCAATGTACAGCATTAATTGCTATGCCTTAGTGCACAAAAAACGCATTGAAAAAACGCACCAAAAACGCACCGTGTGAAAGCACCCAAACAGTAGTAATTAGTCTCCTTTGTTTGTCAGATCAGATAACAGTCAAACTCTCAAGCTGCCTGTGGACCTGTGTGATGGCATCATTCCTGCTATTAGATAAGAAACAGCAGGGGAGAGCAGGTTGGTAACCTAGAGAAACTTGAGTGCACTCAGACCAGATAAAATCACTTTTATAAAGAAAAATAAACAAAACAATCTTTTTGGAAAACGTCTTCATTTACTGTTCCCTACATATTGAAAGCTTATCTGTGTAGTGAGACAACCCCTTTAAATGTTGATTGATGTTTAAAATGATTAAAAAAATGTATTATTAATTTATTTAGTTGTTCCTCATGATTATATTGGTTATTTATTGAACCCAACTGAGTATGTGTAGGAACTCTTTGATGTTGCTGTTGGCTCTATGGACCGTCATGCAGCTTTGGGATGCAGTCACCCTGGTTCCAGATACCTGTGACAGCCTTCCAGGACCTTATTGAGTCACTATCAGCCCATCTAGCTGCTGTCCACACTGCACATGACGGTTACTCTATAATTTAGCTGCTGGTTGTCCTTTGCTCAGATTCTGCCCATGTTCCATACAGACTGGCTGAACAACAAAGGTGTCATCAACGTGATAGAAACCAGTCACCACTGAAAGAGGTGAAGCATGCAAGAAAATAACTCAATAATCCACAAATGATACAAACAAGTGAATGAGAACACTCTGGTCAGTCCTTAGAGAGTGTTCTAAACAACAAATGTGCCCCTTTATGGTCACATGATCGGGTGTTGATGTGATTTCCAACAGCCCGGGTTTTTGAAAAATTTTTTGGCCAGAATCCAAGAAAAGCAGTGTCAGGCTGGGGTGCATGTAGCCCACCAATGACGTGGATTCTTGGGGCACACCAGTGAAGTTGATTCCTAAGGCCCACCAGTTGAGTTGATTCTTGGGGGCCCACCAGTGATGTGGCTTGGGCCCCCCAGGAAGTTATTTTTGGGGCCCACCAGTGTGGGGATTCTTGGAGTCCACAGTGGAGTTGATTTTGGGACCCCTCGTGGATTGATTCTTGGAGTCCACCGTGGAGTTGATTTTTGGGGCCCCCTCAGTGAGTTGATTCTTGGAGCCCCTCTTTGACTTGATCCTTGGGCCCCCCACCAGTGTGTGGTTTCTTGGAGTCCACCAGTGGATTTTGTTCTTGGGACCCCTCAGGGAGTGATTCTTGGGTCCACCAGTGGGGGTTGATTTTGGGACCCCTCAGTGGAGGATTTTGGGGGGCCCACCAGTGGAGTTGATTCTTGGAGCCCACCCTACAGCTTCTGCACAGACTGTACATGCCTCTTGCTTTCTGTCTTTTTTTTCTCTGCCTTTCCCCTGAAAAAAAGTCCCCGTTTTTCGTTTTAGGGGTGCCAGGGGTTTCCTTGTGGAACCCGTCCTGCCGATGCAGAAAAGACAATGTAAATGAGATGAAAGATGCACAGTGACTATCCGAGTGTGATGTGACTCTTGTGTGATATTGTGTCATGTAAAAGTCTGACAAACCTCTAGGTTGGTTAGGAACATCCTGCAGTTGAGAGACTTTAGGGCTTAAAGGGGTTTTCCACGATTCTTTTTATCCTCCGCATCCACTCTTCAGCTCTGTGTCTCAGAAGGGGGCGTTGTGTGATTTTTTGAATTGCCTATCATGTGACCCACCAAGATGATATCACCTTTCCTTTCCTACTTTGAAAAAAAGGGCTGTTTTTTTGTATAAGCTGGAGTAGCTACAAAATGTGAAGTAAAGTTTTTGCCCCACAGCACAATGCTCCCGGTTCAAATCCCTGCAGAAAACCCAAAACCCCTGGATTTTTTTTCTCTTTATCAATGCACATACCTCATTAAGTTTTTTTGAATTTATTTGCACTGTTTGACTAAGGAGTACATAGGGCAGGAGTATAATGATAGCCTGGTTCTTGAACACAAAGTAGCTGCCTGAGAGGGAATGATGTCGAGCATTTGCCCGGACTGGGAGCTCTCAGCTGGTGTTTTCCTGGAGATGGCTGTAAAAAATGGTCACTAAAGGCAGCTAAAACAAAAAATGTGAGAATTTTTAATAATGAGAATAGTAAAAATGTTTTTTTTTTAAATTTGCAAGCTTCTCACATCAATTTTACTTTTTGGCAAAACCACTTTAATTAGAGTACGGCTAATAGGTGCAATGGCCCTGCACTGGAACGAATATTTTTTTTTCTCCCAACATCAAAAAGCACAGCGCCCTGCATCCTCCATCCATTAAAATTAAACATATATTTGACAGAAAGCGTAAAAACGGACACTATGTCAGTGTACATTGCACATCCGTCCACCTATATGAGTCAATGCACACGTTAACGCATATGTTTATTCTTGCGTCAGAACGGATCTGTCTTCCATTAAAAATAACGCAGTGTGCACTGAGCCTAAGAAAAGATGCTCCAGAATTGTACATGTATGCCCTTAGTTCTGTGTCACAAGCATTTGACAATGGAGCTTCACAAATAGACCACCTGGTCGTTCAGTAAAATCCAAGACCTATGGGGGAGCATGGAGAAGGCGTCCAAATCGCCTCCTTAGGAGTTTTTAGGAATTATCTTACACTTTGGCATGCGCTTTAAATATTTTTGTTTATTTGATGGGGTGAACCTTTTGATGTGCACGGGGGTTTTATCCCCCCATTTTTTTATTGGGAATTGCTATTTATGCTAATCTTTTATAGGGCATAGGGATACCCTATGATCTGCATGTAGGTAGGACTACCTGTGGCTTTTTCTGTATCCCTTAATGATTCTCGTTTATCCAGGTGGTTGGTTCATTGTCAAGTTTTAAAGGGAACCTGTCGTATTTAAAATGCTATCTGATCTGCTGGCAGATGTTATAGTCCAAAAAAAAAACTGATCCCAAAATCAAACTGTTTAGAGCGGAGGGGGGGGAGCAGATGGAATGTAGTCATATGTTTTCATAGTTGTAAGGCCGAAAAAGACAGACGTCCATCCCCTTCAGCCTATTGTCCTACAGTGTGATCCAGGGACGCAAAACCCCCCTAAGGAGAAGCCAACTGTCCCCTATTTTTGGGGAAAAAAACCCTTTCCAGACCCCAATCTGGCAACAGAATAAATCCTGGATCAATGACCCTTCCAGAATCGGCACTAAAAACTTGTTTACTTTTTGCTTAAAAAAAGCATCCGACCCTTTCAAAATTCTGTTAGTGAATTCACATGACAATTTTCTCTGGCAGGGGTTACAGTCTATGCTCTTACAGTAAAAAACCCCTTTTATTGTATTTTAGAAACTTTCTTCCTTTGGGTGTAGAGGTGCCCCCTTTTGGGATCGTTTGGGTGTAAATAAATCTTGGGAGAAAACTCTATATTCCCCAATATATTTACATATATTTATTTTTCCCCGCACCCCTTTCTTTTTCTAAATAAAAAACCCCAAATTTGCTTTTTTTGGGTTTGAGCAACCCATCGTTTTTATTTTTGTTGCGCCTTTAAACCCTGTTTAAGCTCTACAATGTTTTCGGGGCACTGGTCCCCAAACTATAAACAGTTTTTTCAGTGTGGTTTTAACCAGTTACTTGTTAATTTTGGAGAAATGTTTTTTTATTATTATTATTATTATTTTTTTATTTTAAAAGCCCCATGACTCCGGGGCGTGTACATTCGAGGGGGGGTTACTACATAACATAAGTCAAACGAGAAAGGGTTAAGGGATAATGAAAATTTGGGCACGCAGAGGGAGAGAGGCCCCTGCCTGCGAGGTTTACAATCTACAAGGAGGGGGAAAAGACAGGAGGTGAGGGGCAGACTGTCTATGGGGAAAGTAGTGAAAAATTTATAAAGGTTATGGCAAGCCTGAAAAAAGGGTTTTCGGTTGTTTTTGGGAAAGCTGGTAAAAGTGGAAGGTCTGATGTGTTGGGCAGTGAGTTCCAGATGGGGGTGAAGCACGGGAAAAGTTTTTTGGAGCGGTTGGTGAGGAGCTGAAAAGGGGGAGGCAAGGGAAGGCCCTGTGGGGAGCGGAGGATGCGTGGGGGAAGTTTTTGGAAAAATTAGGGAAAGTGTTATGGGGGGGGAGGGGGTTTGGAGACCTTTGAGGTCATGGTTTGTAGCTTGAAATAAATTCGCTGGGCAAGGGGAAGAAAGTGAAGGGTTTGGGCAGGGGGAGAGGCGAGGGTAGGAGGGAGAGGTGGATAAGACGGGCGCAGATTTAAGGGGATGGTTGGGGGGAGCGGGGGTTTGCTGGGGGAGGCCACTAGAGGATGTTGCAGTAGTTAGGGGAGATGAAAAGGGCTGGACCGCATTTTTTAGTGTATAGACGAGGAATGAGCGGATGCGGAGATGTTTTTCAGGTGGAGGCGGCGGGCAAGGTGAGGGTTTGTTTTTATGGTTTAAAGATAAAGCGAGTCGGGATTACCCCAAGAAGCGGAAATTGGGGGACGGTGAAAGTTAGACCCGTTGACTGTAAAGAGAGATAGGGGGGGGGTAGAGTTGGATGGTGGAAAGATGATAGTTCTGTTTTCCCACATTTATTTTTAGGAGACGTGATGAGAAGAAAGGGGGAAATGGGGGGACAGCAGTCAGGGATCCGGGAATTTAGAGAAGTGACTCGGGGCCAGAGATGTAGAGGGGTATCATCAGCATAAGGGGTAATGAACCATGTGAGGCTATGAGTGACCGGGGGGGGCAAGGGGTTTGTAGATAGAGAAGAGTGGGACCCAGGATCCCCTTTGGGGGGACACCAAAACAAGAGGGGCCGGGGGGGGGAGGTGGAGCAAATTGAGAGACCTAAAGCGATCGTGAGGTACGAGGAGATCGGGAAAGACCCCAAAGTCTGTGATGCCGAGGAGGAGAGGTTTGTGCAGGAGGGAATGGTCGACAGTGTAAAGGCAGAGGAAGGTCTAAGGGGAGGGACAGAGTAGGGGCATGAGGTTTACAGTTACTGTATTAGTGCTTTGGTTAGGGCGGGTTTCGGTGGTGGGGGGGTCGAAAACCAAATTTGTAGGGGGTCAAGAAAGATTTTGGAGGAGAGGTGGGGGAACTAAAGATAGACGGTGCTCGAGGAGTTTGGAAGCAAAAGGGAGCAGTGAGATGGGGCCGGGTTTTGGGACAGGAAGAGGGGTAAGGGTTGTTTTTTTAGGATTGGAGTGATAGTAGCATGTTTAAAGGCAGAAGGGAAGTGCCAGAGGTTATTGATGGTTGAAGGATGGGGTGAGGGCTGGGACAAGAAGCATGGGTCTGGATGAGGTGGGAGGGCAGGGGGATCAAGAACAGGTAGTGAGGTTGGATTTGGCAGTAAGGGGAGAACTTGTCATGAGTCCCGGGGGGGAAAGAAAGTTAAGGGGGAAGAGCAGGTTAAAAGGGGGAAGGGGGGGTGGGGGGACTGCGGGTAAAGCTTTCTTATGAGGTTGATCTTTGGAAAAAGTGAATGCAAAGCATCTGCTGAAAGGGGGGATGGGGGAGGAGGTGTTGGTGGACGGAGAAGAGAGTTGAAGGTTTTGAATAATTGTCGGGGGTTGTGGGACAGGGAGGATATGAGAGTGGTGAAATAGGTGGTTTGGGGAGGGCGGGAAATGCGGACTTAAATGTCTGCAGGAGTGTGTATAAGGCAAAGTCCAAAGGAGTGAGTTTTCTTCCCGCGGCGTTCAGTTTTTGGAAGCTCGCCTCAGCTGTTTTGGTAGATCTGTGTTTCCAGGGTTGTTGTTGATTTTGGGGTTCTGTTGTGTGTAGAGAAAGGGGGCTGAGTCAAGGGCTGATGATTGTATGGTTGTAGGAAGTGGTGGGTGCGTCTGGGTCATTTAATGGGAGATAGTGAAAGGGTGTAAAGAGTCAGAGAGAGTGTGAGGGTTGAGGTTTTGTAGATTCCCGCGGGGTCGAATGGATATAGACCGGAGGAGAGGTGGGGAGGGTAGTGGGGAAAAGGGAAGCGGTTGTGGTAGATATAGGGTGTGGAAGTTGAGATGTCAGATAGGGGGGAAAGGCGGGTGAAGATAGGTCCATTTTGTGTCCATCTTTGTGATGGTCCTGGGTCCATTGGGGGGAAAGGTGAAGGGGAGCAAGTGAAAGGAGTTTTTTTGGAAGCAGAGTGTGGGGTGTCGATTGGGGGTTGAAGTTCCCCTGATGATATGGGGATGTCAGGGAAAGAAAGTGGAGGGGCCAGGAAGCAAAGTGGTCAAAAAGGCAGTGGGGGCCTGGCGGTCGGGTAGACAACGCCACTTGGAGGTCGGAGGGGGTAGATGGGACAAGTGCATTTAAAAGGAGAAGAGTGTGAGGGAAGGAAGGTGGGCGGGGACAAAGGGCAGGGGTCAGAAGGAGGAGGCCGACGCTCCACCATGCTTGTTACCAGGGCGAGGAGTGTGGGTAAGTTGGAGGCCGCTAAAGAGATTTCGGCAGGGGAGACTGTGTCAGAGGGGGTCAGCCAGGTTTCAGTCAGACCAAAGGGAAATAGTTGCGTGCGATATACAAGTCTGTATGTATGGAGTTTATTACATACAAACGCGCATTCCAAGGCTCCAAAGGGGAGGGTTTTGGGGGGGGGGAGGGGGGCAGAGGGGTGGTATTGGTTGAAGGGTTAGCGGAAAATTGTAGTGGGGAGTTGTTCGAGGAGGCAGAGACTTTGGGGGGTATGTGCTGGGGGGGCCCTGGGTTGGGGGAATGTCCCGGAAAACCAGAAAGGGGCAGTGAGAGGGTGAGTGGGGCAGTAGGATGGGCTGTAGTTTGGCAGGGTTTGTTTTTGGGGCGGAGGGGATTAACGTGAGGAAGAGGGGTTGGGGGGCGGCAAAAAGGTGTAGGGTAGAATGCGGGGGGGGATGTAAGTTCATTGTCCAGCGAGGGAGTTTTGGGATAAGCAGTAAGTTTTGGGAGGTGGAGATAGCGATGATGAGGGAAAAGAAGGCTATTTTAGATCACAGTTGGACGTTAAAGCGGTGGGAAGGTGTGGAGGGCTTTTGGCTGGGACGTTTATGGAGGCCTCTCTGGGTTTGGGCAGTTATGGAGGCCTCTCTGGTGGGACATTGATGGGGCGCGTTCTGGGTGGGAAGTTGATGGAGGCGCGTTCTGGCTGGGAAGTTGATGGGGGCACTCCCCGGTGAGGGGAGTTGATGGAGGCGCTCCCCCACTGGGGCAGTTGATGGAGGCCTTCTTTACTGGGCAGGTGAGGAGGCAGTCTCTGGCTGGGACAGGTGGGTGGGGGCAGTCTTGGCTGGGACGGTGATGGGGGCAGTTCTGGCTGGGGCGGTGAGGGGCAGGTTTTGGGGGGACAGTGATGGGGGGGGGTTTTTGGCTGGGGCAGGTGATGGAGGCAGTCTTGGCTGGGACGTTGATGGAGGCGCTCTCGGCTGGGACGTTGATGGGGGCGCTCTTGGCTGGGAGGTTTATGGAGGCGCTCTCTGGCTGGGACGGTGATTGGGGCGCTTCTGGCTGGGACAGTTGATGGAGGCGCTCTCTGGCTGGGACAGGTGTGGGGCATCTCTGGCGGGACGGTGATGGGGGCGTCTTGGTGGGGAAAGGGGATGGAGGAGTCTTGGCGGGGGGGTGTGGGGCAGTTCGGCTGGGACAGTTGATGGAGGCGTCCTGGTGGGACAGGTGATGGGCGCTCTCTGGCTGGGACAGATGTGGAGGCGCTTTTTGGCTGGGGCGGATGGGAGGGGCTCTCTGGTGGGACGGATGATGGAGGCGCTCTCTGGGTGGGGCGGATGATGGGGCCTCTGGCTGGGAGGTTGATTTTGGAGGGCTCTCTGGTGGGGGCGGTTGTGGAGGGCTCAAGGTAGTAAAATTATTTTTTTTTTTAATCTGCCTTATTGGAACGATGTATGAGACAGAGTCTGCTGGGAAAGTTTCCTCATGGCATCTATGCCCTTTTAATACACCATGATCCAATTTTTTCCTTGGGAGCTGCTGCTGACCTGGCTGTACAAATTTAAAAGGGTTGTCTCCCTACAGAGTTTCATAGGCTCTGAATGAAATACTCTGTCACTTCCCGGTTTAGACTGACTAAATTTTCATAAAATTCCTTGCTTTATTCAAGGCTGTGCTTTTAGTTTCTAAATTTTGATCAGATTAGTCAAAAGCTCTCAACTGCTCCCAGAGGTTTATCTGATCCCTCAAACAAAAGCCCTAATTACAGTTCTGTTTATTTTACATGAAAAAAGCTTTTTACTGCCCAGCAGGGCAGACACTGCCTAGACCTGTTGATGACCCCCATCATGCTATCTATGAACAAACAGGCAGGGGGGAATTGTTAAAAGGGGTTTTCTGGGGAACTGAAATAGCCAGGGAGGTCATAATTCACTTTTTTTCCCTTGGGAAAAAACAGGGAAAAAAGCAATATTTTTGGGAAAAATGTCTTTATTTTGGTTCCCCTACAATTTAAAGCTATTCTTTTGCCGAGAAACCCCTTTTTAAGTTTATTGTCCACCAGGTTTCCCCAAGTCCTTTTCCATGCATTTTTTACTCAGAGTTTTCCGTTTAACATGAAACCCAGGGAAGGGTTTTTTTCCTCCAGTGCAAAACCTTGCTTTTAAATTGTTTTAAAGGGGGCGTTACAGGCTTATTGCGGGCGGATTGCGCCGATTGCGCTCGTCCGCTGCAATAGGGCTGGAATCTGCCCCCAGCATTAGGGGTAATCCACATTTCTCATGAGAACTGTGGATTCCGTTTCCCCCCCACTGGCGTATACGCCGGGGGGGAGAAAGGGACATGTTCATTACCCGGTGGAATACGCGGGGTAATAAAGTTATGGGGGGCCGCACATCTCCATTTCTCTGAGGCCTCAAAATTATCAGACCCTTTTGTAATAACACATTACCCTCTTTGTGTGGATTCCTTTACAGAGTTAGTATCACTGCAAAGATCATATTTACTGTGCAATCCATGTGTGAGACATTAATGAATTATTTAAAAAAGGGTCGTGCTCACTTGCCCCCATGGTGTTTATATAGAAAATGGCTGCACAGAGTCAGTCAGCAGCTGCACACTGTGAGTATAATACTACAGGGAGGACAGGATGGATTGTACCTCCCCCCTTCTCCCCTTTTATGACAGCGCTAGTTTAGCGTGTACATCACTCGCATCGCAGGGGGGAAAAACGGTTTTCCCCACCCCCCCGCGATGCTGAGTCTCTTTTTTCCCGTCCCCCGGGGAAATCCCGGGGGCTAGGCGGGGTAAGCGGCGTGATGATGTCATCCGCTTACGACACTAGCTTCCGGACCTGCCACGTGGAAGGAAACTGGGAGGGAGTCTTTTTTGTTTTTTTTCATTAGCTCAGCGGGTACTTCTGGCTACAAGGGGGGAATTATGGGACACGGTAACCCGGGTACAGGGGGAAAATTTTGGGTACAAGGGGGTACTACCCCGGCATAAGGGAACTTACTGTCTACAGGGGTTTTTAAACTTATGGTACAGGGGGGAACTTATGGCTACAGGGGCTACTACCCGGTATAGAGGGCAATTTAGGGTACGAGGGGAAACCCACCAGTCAGGGGGGAAGTTTAGGGGCTACAGGGGACAATTTTACGGTAAGGGGCAACTACCTGGCTAAGGGGGCATCTACTTAGCACAGGGGGAAAATAACACCTGCGGGGTCTATATAACTACATAATAGGGCCTATATTCTACTTATTGGGGAGGCCTGTTTAACTACCTATCTAGTTAATAGGGGCCCAAGACCCCTCCTTTTGGGGACCAAAAGTTACCTACCTAATGGATCTATAAACTCCCTACTGGGACTGCCACCAGTTTGGGGGGGTACCTACAAACTGTCTTAGAAAATTTAACTCTTCCAATGTTGGTATACAATACAAGATAACCTTGGTGAAAAAAGGGGGAACCATACCGTTGGGGGCATTTTACTGTTTGGGACACAATGGGAATTTTTACTTTTTTGGGTTTGTGGGAGCGGGAAAAGTTGTACAGGAATGGGGAATTTTTTAAAGTGAGGATTAAGTGTTTTTTTTTATAAATTCAAACAGTGAAGAATCATGCCGGGAGAAGACGTCATGGGTCGGGACGGGTTGAAAACGAAAAAGAGAACAACCTTCAGAGACGTCTCCGTGAGTATAGATGTAAATTTACTGTAATCACTTTATGTCTGCAGAGTGTGTACAATTGGTACCATCATTGTATGTGGGAATTAGGGTTTTAGTATAATGGTTTGATTCAGTAATGGTATGGTGTAATTTTTCAGCACATTGGTGGTGTATTGTGGTCATGGTGTTTGGGTATTTGGTCACTATGTGGTGGTGATATGTGGTAAAAGGTTGGGTTTTGGTCACTATTTCTGTGATTGTGGGTCACCGGTGTGGCGGGGAATTGGTATAGGCTGGTGATATGTGGTCATGGTGTTGCGGTTTCATCATATGGTGGTGATGTGTGGTCTTTATAGGATATTTGGTACTATTAATGGGATTTGGGTTTTTTGTTATTTTGGGAAAAGTATACTAGTGTTTTTTTACGTAGACTTGTGTTAAAGCTTTTTGTTATTTTGGCTCTTTGCGATGAGCACCCGTGTCGATCGTGGGCTTTTTTTACAGGGGGGGGGGGGAGGGGGGGGAAATTTTTTTACCTTCCCTTTGTGCAATGTAGCCTAGGAACAGCCCGCAGGTTCCCTTTAAATTTGCTACTTTCTCCCTTTTTCAATTTCTACAAAAATTGGCAAATGATTTTTAAGGTTTAAATTATAAATGCCTGAAATAGACAAATTTAAAAACCCCACAGAAATGCCCCCTCAATGACATATTTATAAGTGGTTTAGAGGGGCACCTTTGCATCTTTCCCCAGCCAATACCCGGATCTCCCCCATGGGGCACGAGAGACCGTCCGCTTCTTAGCATGCTGTACGTGCGGGTTCCTCCATTGTCAGGGAGGGGTGTACTCAGGGGGGTGAGTTGTCAGGGGGCCCTGCCGCACACGTACCGACTATGGGGCGTGGCACACAGCCACAGGCAACAAAGCTCGGAAAAAAAAAAGCCTTCCCAAATAACTCCGACTATTGGCGCCACAGAGGCCCCCCCTATAGTGACAGCTCTGAACCAAT